>DWPV01005836.1:0-12015 GCA_018251915.1 Urbanus proteus proteus
AACAGATTTTTTTGCTATCTGTCGAATAAACCTTATCTGTCTGTTTATCTGACTATTGAAAAATTAGCCCTAAAAGTAGTGGATACTGCCTGTTTTACATATGCGGGGACCATCTTAGTCTTAGGCAAGGGATCTATGGCAGTGATCTACAGGTGCTAGGAAATGTTTTTATTTTGAATAGGCCTAAGTAGGTCACACTACCATCATATCCAACCACGATTTAAACTGAGAACCCTTACAAAAAAAACTCAGCTCACTATCTTATCAAAGCAAGCTTATTTTAGTTTTCACCACGTTTTCTTCGCCGTTCTTGCATAGCTTTGAAAAATAGGAGTCGTAAGTACCAGCGGTTTGAATTCTAATTATCATCAAAATAAATCCTAATCAGTTAGTAACAGTTACATAGCGAACATTACTCGATCCCAACTACTATTCCCAACCAAGTAGCTATCACTCAGTATACAATATACATGTTGAAAGAAATCCATCTTATTCACTAAAGTTGGCACGAACCTAAAAGATAATTTCTAAATTTAATTAGTCGTGTAGTTTGGAGACATTTACATTGACTCATGAGAGATCTCGTCACGAAATGTATTGCACATTTATTTCCTTGAAAATTGCACCAACAATAACATTTTGACAGGTTTTATGGACTTTTTTACATGTTTATCATACAGTGGTAGGTTTATAGTTAAATTTAGGGGTCTAAATTTAGTCTTCCATGATGAGGGTTTTACGTTGAATTACCGAATTCTTAGGCAGTATTTGGTATAACCAGATTCCTTAAGCGAACTGGCTTGTTCACATAAGGTTAAGCATCGAATGCGTCGTCCGCATTCGGTTGTGTTGCAAAACAAGCAATTGCGAACAGCGAGCAGGGACAGCGAGCAGTCGAGACTAAATACGGTCATAAGTTTTACATTAGGTCAGTTACCGAAACGGCTTACCGAATTGCCGTTTGATCGATGACCGAAGTCGTTTATGACCAAACCTACCTAATGTAAATGCCTCAGTACTTTCTGGATTTCCCTTACAATACTAAAACATAATTATGTAGTAATGAAAAATCTGTTATATGAACACGACAAATTCGCAAATTCATACGACGATAAGATTAAATCTTGAACACGGACTTTGATCGTAACTACTGTTAAATAACACTATACATATTTATTTTGCACAAAAACTGCGTACTTAAGATTTAAAGTATGTAGTATAATTGTTATTCGTTTAAAACCAATATTTATCACTTTTTATTAATGTTGTCTGCGTGCCCGTCTCTATGAGCTAATCTTGACAATGGAACATATTTGATTGGATTTCTAAGCAAATATAACTTCACAGAGAGGGAATCCAATGCTTTATTAAAAATATAATTATTTCTGTGTGTCACAAATTTATGATACTCTTTCTACACTCAGGATTACATCACATTAATACAAAGTCACTGCCGCCGTATCTATTTTTAGCGTGATCAAATTTTGCGGTGGACCAAAGCAGTGGGAATAAATATGTAATTGAATTGAGATAGAACTATTCTAGCGAGATTATGATGTTCGTTAATGTAATTACCATCAGGTGGAATTCATGCTCGTTTGCTACTTCAATATCATAAAAAACTTACTAATCTTCAAAGCACAGCTACTTAGCAACCCAAACCCGACGACATGTATACAAATAAATAAAATTGATGTGTCTGTTTGTGATTTCAAAATATCATTTTTTTCCTACACGATACCTATAACGAAACGGCCAATAAAAAAAATGTCTGTCTGTCTGTTTGGCTGAGCTAATCCTCTAAGCGGCAGGACCGATTTTGACGGGACTTTCAGTGGCAGGTAGCTGAAGATCTAAGGCGTAATAACATAGGCCACTTTAATTTTTGAAAAAAGCATTAGCGCACGCGCCACGCGCATGCGGGCCCCCTCGCGGGAGCGCGGGATATTACCTATGTTTAGATAAGTATTCCTTTTTACTTTTTAACGCGGGTGAAACCGCGGGGTTTGCTAGTGTCATTTAAAACAAGTAGACCCTTACCGACCATCCGCCTTATCTTGTAGGTGGGAATTACGAGGCCCGCCTAGCTTCGTATCTCACGTGATCTTATCAGCAACACGCGTTGGCCGCGAGCCGCGGGGAGCCAATATTGAATAACGAGACGTTAATTTGATAACGGTTGTTGTTCGTTTAACTGACTTCGATTTGTGTATGTATGGGATGGAGGTATTTTGGTGGATTTCATTGTTATGATTTATGCTATATAGTCAGTATGCGGTAATAGAATTTTGTCAATCATTTTGCACTTTGATATTGATGAAGAAGATAGCAGTCACCCGGTTCTCTAATTGCTAAACTATTGCATAAAAAGTTACACATCCGTTATTTTTAGGAGAATCTTTTTATGCTATAGCACAGTATTCTTAGCTCTGTATTACTGAAACAAAGACACAACATGATCTATCGTCTTGTTGGCTTAAAAACCATTCTGCACAAAACTGTATACTAACCTGCTAGTGTAGCGAGTATGATCTCGCAAAGAATTTGCAATCACCGACAAAGTATTGTACCCATAGTAAATCGCCAACTGCTTTAACAGTTATATTATTATTTTACAGTAAGTAATGGTCATCTGGTACTCTAACATCTAAATCATGCGCAGAAAACTGCACTCATCGACTGCTTTAATAGCTAACTCTAAACTATTCCGACAAGTTGCACTCACCCGCATAGTATTCTGACAAGTTGCACTCACCCGCATAGTATTCTGACAAGTTGCACTCACCCGCACCGTATTCCGACAAGTTGCACTCTACCACACCCGCTCTAACAACTATTGCTAAGTAACTTGCACTCACCCGCCGCGCTAGCCGCCGACAGATGCACTATTGGTGTATCCGGCGGTATGTGTTGGTTGAGGATCGCTTTCGCCTGCGAGTAGGTGCAGAAGTAGATGGCCCGGGACGGCGCCACGCCCACTATGTTCGGCCCGAGGCCCTTGAAGAGCGCACGTGGTCCCTCGTTCTGGACGATATGCCTGTAATTTACAGATATTACCCATTACTATGTGTATTTGCTTTTTTATCTTTTTGTACCTAATAAATAGAGCAAATAAATTAATTTCGTGATAAAATTCTTTTTTTTTACCATAACTTTTATGTGTATTCATGTAATCTACATGGATTTTAAAAGCTTAAAAATATACAGGTGGCTTTATATATTTTTCAATAAATATGATGATAATATATATTTTTGAATAAAAATTAATAATGACGAATATCTTTCACAAGTTGCTAAATAGACCTTAATATAAATTATTAAGCTATTTTATAGTATAGCCCAAATATTTTAAGCAATCACCCAAACAATCAATAATAATATCTCCAAAATTTTAATTGAGAGTTTACACTTTTGTATCTCACCTCTGCACTATTAATGTAAGCGATTTAGCTAATCGAAATGTAATTGATAGCGACATGTAAACAACGCTACTCATGACGTAAATGGAGACCATATCTGCTTCCATGCAGATAAATTACTGTCAACAATACTCATGTATATAAATAACCACTTTGGATGGAGCCGTAACCTCGTGAAAGCTTTATTCGGTGTCTGAAACTGCGTAATACGAATGATGTGTGTTTTTACATCGGGCGATTCGCAAACATGATCTTGCGATATGTTCCGATTTTTATATATTTTAATGTTAATAAAAATATTTATAGTTCTTGCATGTAAATAAAAATCGTATGAGTTTGACTGAAATAACAGCTGTTATTTTGCCGATATTATTAATATTTGTTTAATATCAAAACGTAAAAACTTGTTTTTTATGGTTAATTTATAGGAAAAAAGTTTTACAGAAAATAACAAAAACTAAATTTTCTCCTATTAAGATTCTGGTTATCTTTACAAATAAGTAGGGATATGCAGTTAAAAACGACTTTATTTGTCATTTTGTATTTAAATTAAACTTACTTACTGCAAGGGTGATCATTCAATCTTATCTATGGAATATTTGTTATTTAACCAGCTAAGCAAGCAAGCACCTAAACCTTCTGTTTATAGGATATTAACTCATGGACGTTTATGACTATAGGAAATATACTGCAGTATATTTAGTGGCAGAGGTACTCGGACTTTTTTCCATCGTTAGCTTTGAGTATCATTTATTTTGTAGCGCCCCTAAACCTCTCTGGATCATTTACCGCCCTAAAGATCTTTGTGTCTGCAAGACAGAAGAGCGTTAATAGCGTGACTTTGAGAAACACTGCTTAAGCTACTCAACGCGTATATCTTTAGCGTTAATTAAAATCTGTTGATTTCAGCTATCAGCGTCATGTAAAATGTATTGCCTTACTGTTTGTTTACCGCAAATATCATTGATAAGGCAAGTCACGGTCAATATTGGCAAACGTTCCTAATCCGTCAAATTTGACGTTATGAGGCGTAGTACAATCCGCCATAAGTTTCACAACAAGACAAGACAATATTTCTTATCTGTGTGCGAGAATATTAAAAATATGTAAAGGACGTCTACATTGGGAGTTCACTGTTTCATGTGAGGTCGACCACAGATGCGTTGCTATCTCAGAATACTGTTCCGACATAAAATATATTTTGTACAGGCCTTTGGGAGCATTTACAAATATTGTTATAGTTCTTATCAAAATCAGTTTAAACATACCTTAAGTTTTCATGTAAGAAGGTTTAACGTTTCATGCAAGGTACATATACTTAAAACACATTTACTTAATACATGTGTAGTCTATACAATAATATATTTTTTACATTGTAATCTATTAGCGTACCAGCGATAAGTGTGTCAGCTGTAACCGGCTCTAACCTCTTCTAATTGCCGGCAACGTTCATATAATAAATATCTTGTATTTACTTATATGAAGTTGTTAGAAGTTTTCCATAAAATTTGTGTATTTGAAAAAAAGAAGTGCATAGAAATAACTAAAATTTTAATTTTCGTCTATGATTTCAAAATTAGTACCATTAAGCACTATTTGATTAATTAGATTTTAATAAAATATCAAATATTACGTACATTGTCGTTTATCATTATATAATTTTTATGTTAAATCAAGTCCATAGAGTTATTACACTTAGAGTTGGAAAGCCTGGCAGACCTGTCAGTGTGAGTGTCCATCAAATAATAAAAGAGGGAAGTTGCCAAGCCTTTACTTATCTTTTTCTAAACATAGATTAGGCAGCCTCATCTTTTTTCTCTTTTTTTCGATGCATACCTTTTAGGCTGGCTCCCCTACTCTAAGTATAATATCTCTATGACCAAGACACGGGCCTATTAAGTACCTAGTATGTAACCACATCATGTAGAACTATCTCCACAGAAAAAAATTAGGTGTAGGTAAAATAACTTGTAACTCAAGTAATTAAAAAGGTACGTTACCATATCATAATGTTGAATAGTACGGTCGTAACTCGTTAAATGGCCGGTGGCCAAAAGTATTGATTATGCGCCCTTAAGACAACCGCATTATTTCCTACTATAGGATCCGGTCTCATGAAAGGACGACTTCACTATGCAAGGTTAATTGCGAAATAGTTAAAAAAATAACATATATATTTTTTTCAGAATATTTTAATCAATCATGAACCTAAAAGGGGGTACACTTTACAGTTTACACTATCACATACACACATTATTATATGTAAGTATGTATGTTATACTTATATTACACCGTAGGTAAAAAGTAAACTGTTACATTCTCAAAATGCAAGACTTTTATAACAGTTATAATAAAAAATACTAAAAATAAAAAAAAGTTGTACAGAACCCACCCTGCAAGACTTCGATTCGCACTTCGGCAGTAATTAATTCTCGCCTAATGAACACCGTAACAGGTACATTTTACAACGTAGACAGACAATATAGGTAGGCGCCGCAAAAACTTCGCATCTCACGGAGTCGAGTTGCGTCGTAGGAACGTATCGGCAAAAACAAGTGACAGTTGCCAAACACGTCTATATTCAATGCGTGTTCGATGTTTGATTTTAATTTTTTGTCACCTTCCACTGTATTAATATTTCGCGAGTAAGTACATCTATACAAAAAAATAAAATTGAAGTGTTTGTTTGTGATTTCAATATATATATTTTTTATTCAATGCATATAAAAGTATACGCGATACCTATAAAGAAAATGCAATTTAAATTTTTTTGTCGGTCTGTCTGTTTGGCTGAGCTAATTTCTTAAACGGCTGGATCGATTTCGACGGAACTTTCACTGGAAGATAGCTGAAGGTCTAAGGTGTAACATAGGCTACTTTAATGTATGAAAAATCTAGTAGTGCGCGCTCAAAATGTAATAATTCCTAATCGGTGGAAGATTTTGACGTGCAAAAAGAATTTCAACGTTCAATAAAAACCACAACGAATACCTCTACAGACGTAAAAAAATCAAAAATATCAACACAAAACATCATAAAGATAAACTAAAGGTAAGGTAAACTGGGTGATAAACGTAACATCGTTGAGGATAATATTATTACGGATAATGCGAGTCTTGCTGCGTAGGTACACATTGTGCAATTTGTAGCGTCCTTGCCTTGTTTGTATGCTTAAATGTACCTTTTTATATGTTAACTCCTTGTTTGTCTACATATTACTTATTGAGGAATCAATGGATTTATGTAGCAAAGTTTCAATGTCAAAAGGTATTTTAGAATTTTTCATTAGTCGGTATCGAATTCTTGGAAGTGCATTTTTTAAACTATACAAGCACCAAACAAGCATGGCATCTCCTTAATGAGTGACAGTTTCTCTATTTTATTGAAGGAAAGCATAGTTAAATAAAATATCTGTTATAGGGGCCGTTATATAAATTGTACCAACACTTTATCACTCAAATTTCATTCATGAGGACATTGAAAGCACTAGTTCTTTTTAATTAGGTTAAACCAATACTATATCTCCTCAATTATCTTGTATCAATACCGTATCTGTAAAAATAATACATTTACATTAAAAGGTTAAACTTATTTAAACAAAAATGGCAATTACAGACAATTTAATGAGCATTGGTTAAGTTCAAGTTTTATTGTGCAATGACCTACTTACTGCTACTATTTACTATACTATTTACATTTTTAACAACATAAAATGGACAATGATATATTTGGTAGAACTCTATGTAACGTTCGACTCCGGCGGCACCACCACTACGCCTATTTCTGCCTTATAACAGCAGTGTTAAGAACTGCTGTGTTCTGTCCTTATGGGTAGCAACGCATCTGTGGTCAACCTCAGATAGGACCTTGTTCTTATCGGTGGTTACAGATATCCATGAGCGGCAGTGGCCATTTACCATCAGGTGGACTGCATGCACGTTTACTACTTTGATTATATAAAAAATTCACGTTGCCACTCCTGAGGACAAAGTTGGTCGCCCAGTATTCGATATCGTGTATCAAACAGAAACAGTCTAGTTTATTTAAATGACATTAAAATTTCTAAGAGATACATAATGAACCGTGAGTTTAAAATTCTCCATTTATTCATTACTTAATAAATGCAATTATGCAAACATGAAATAATTAGAAAAGGAAGCGTCATATGCATATAGGTACATTATAATTTGTAGATGAAAGCTTCAGCCGCGGACCAAAGTACACATGGCGTAATAGAGTGTAATAGGTTGCTAAGGGGCGCAAACGAGCCACCACGGCACTTAACGCACAGTTGTACAATCAATGTAGGAAATATTCTTTGAATGAAAACACTAAAGGAAAATCCAGAATGATTGGGAGATTTGTACCTACCGCCATTTACATACTTCTAGTGTGGACTTTTTAGTGGAGGGATGTGGTTGGCGGTCGACTTACATGTGAGTCGATCATCCTTTGAAGATGATAGAACCACATGTGGTTCGACTCTGGCGGCACCACCGCCACACCTATTTCTGCCTTATAACGGCAGTGTTAAGAACGGCTAAGAACTGTTTTGGCTTGGTGTTGTCAAGGAGACTTATCCGAGGCGTTCCAAGTTAGTCCTCAGGGGTAACAACACACTTGCGGCCAATCTCAAGACTGTTCTTATCTGGGGTTGATCATAAATGTCCATGGGCGCCAGTGGCCACTTACCATCTGATGGACTGCATCAGTGTCACTTAGGCTCACATAGCTTCAACTTTGAAATATAAAACCTTCGGGAAAAGTCAGAACAATTTGCACTGCAATCATACGTAACTTTATGGTTTGATTTCAAAATAGAGACTCATGTAACTATTTCCTACTAACATGGAACATACATTAATTTGATACGCTATGACACAAGTATTTTATATAAAGACATGTTAACAAAATTGCTACAAAAACAACGTTATAATGAAACCTTGTTAAGTTAAAAGCATCTTAATGGATCAATTTAGAAGCGCGGAAGAGATTCCGCGGTAGATGCGCATGTTTGTATAATAATGCAGTTTTACAGTACCTACCTATGCATGCAGATGTCTTAATTAAGTAAATAGCATGTCAATGGCGGAAACATACCAACATCATTTACATAATGTCACATATTCTTTGGTTTATATGAAGTTCTATGAGAACGCCCAATGCGGCGCTTTCCTAATAAAAAAATAAAACCCAACCGGCAATGAAATAAACTACCAATAAATGTAATGTTAAAATAAAAAATGGTTAAAAAATGGAAGCCGTTTAAGGACAAAGTTACAAGGATCATTATCCAAATAGCGTAATAAATATAAACACTACACCGTATTTGTAAGTGCTTGATAAGTAACAACTTATTGAGCACTTACCAACCTTTATAAGGTAAATGGCAATGCAAACTGTTAATACGTACGGTCGGTTAAAATATATGAGTAATTCAAACTAGTTGATAAAGATTATAGGGCGTCAATAAAAATGGAGACTGAAGATAGTGAATACTAAGTAACTCATAATGACGCCAAGTAGAATTGCACGTTCGCTTCTTAGAGCACGTTCCTTTAATAAAGACTCGATGTTATTACTCTGTAAATTAATACGCCAATAAAATAAATAATCTACCGACAAATGATAAGTGCTGAATGGAAAATTGTTTAATACATATAAGCGTGTTTTCCATGTTTGTAAGCATTCGATAAGTGAGAATTTATCAGACACTTACCGTACGTTATTATACTAAGTTGCAACGCAAACTTTATAGTGTCAATAAAAGTAATGAGTAAAAGATAGAATACTAAGTAGATTAAACGCACACTATTTTAGAGCACGTTCTTAGAATAAAAAGTAGAAAATCTGACTGTAAATTAAAAGTAAAATAAAATAAGTGAGCAATAAATGATAAGTATTGAAATGCATTCTTATTTGGCGTTAAACAAGGTAAATAGTAACTGAAATTATGAAAAGCTGGTAAAATAATGAGCAAAGATATAAGCTAAAAATGTCCTCATAATAGAAATCAATATAGATTATGAGGTATATCTATTTAAGAGATAATATCCAAGTACCAAATGAGAGAAACGTCATACGGAAAAGTGCTGTATGAATTTTATTAGCAAGTTTCTTGAAAATATAACTTTGTAGATTAACCATTTGTGGAATTTGTTGTAACTTTGTAGAATATCTGATAAATAATACATATTCACTGATATGATAATAACCGTTTCTATTTTATTATTATTTTATTACAATTATCATTACCAACGTCAAAAACATAATATATGTATCTTACGTTTCTTATTAGAAGGATGAGGATAAGATAAATTATCCTAAGCCTGTTTTTTTAACTAATTTTTAAAATGTGTTTTATTATTTTCTGATTATATAAGAATTCCTTAACAATCACCTTTCACTGTATATCGGCTTATAAGGTGTGAAAAGCTTGTTAAGGGTGTTAACAAGATTGAGCCTTCCTTGGCACATATTTGCGCAAGTCTAATTCCTTTGCTTACGAGTTCCATTCATAAAGCAAGTGGGTAACGTTCTTTCTTTCGTGAAACTATGCATTCGTCAATTCATTGACGTCCATTGACCTTTCCTAATGAGGTCTTTTATCAATTTTGTCGGTAGACTCTGTGCGTGTAGGTGACCGCAGTGGATGTTGATGTTACACAAGAAGACGCTGTTGGCCAATTTCTGGATTGCCCTCAAACTGTTAGGTACTCATGCTGCCCATCTCCTGGATTTTTCGTCAAATTGTTGCTACGAGTCAATTCGTGTCACCTGCAGTAAACTTCAGATCTCAAGCATTGACATTCACTTGTTTTCCATAACACTGTTTCATACCACCGCCAAGAACTAAACGACAGTTAATTTTATGTTTAAAAACTGTTAGCATCTCAGTATTGGCATCTTGAGTGCAAACAACTTCACGGCTAACGTTTGTACAGCAAACACGAGACCTTTCTTTACCAGTTCCATTATGAATAGTCAACAGAAGCACAAAAGTTCGGATCTCAAAAAGGACTAAAATAAAACTTTCGTCCGCGACAAATAGGGCTGCCAATAACATAATTAAACGAATATTATGAAAAAAGAATAAGAAGTTTAAGAAGCTTAAGAAGATTCTAGGTAGGAAGTAGATCTAGAAAACAAACACTAGATTAACAAATCAAAAAATCTAGTGGCTTAAGAAAATTTTAAATGGTACACACATTTGTAAGTGGCATCACCAAAGGTTTACTGCACATAGAAGAGGTAAGATAGAAATAGGTATCTTAAATAGGCCTTACATCAGTAATGACAAGGAACTATATTTTTATTTGGAGGATTGCTATGTTTTGACTCTTAGAAACAACTAAACATTTATGAATATTATAGTTACAAGTTCATGTATTAGACGTAGCAACCCTATTAATATTTCGTTTCCTAAGGCTTGTCAACTCAGATAGTGACGCCATATAAGCATGTCCCATTTTTGAAAAATCCCTTGTTTATCATGAGATCATGTTACGCTTGACGCAGGGTCGACAACCTGATAGAAGACACGACCAAATTTCTTAATCGATATTGTTTTATCGTTTACAAATTTTCTATATAATTATTTCAGACACAAACAAAACAAAAATAGAAATTCAAGAATGCAGTATATCTGATGGTATGTGTCCACTACCGCACACGGACACATGTAACTTCATATAGGTAGAACAGGGAGTTTTTATCTGAAGTAAAATAAGAACTGAACTACGTTTGTCACTAATATATACTAGTGCAATGTTAGTAAATATGAATGTATGATACCTAATCTGATGAATCGCGTGGCGGAGCGTTTACCATACCGGTCTGACATGCAGTGGGTCCTAGGTTCAATTCCCGGCCAGACATATATGTGAATGATGAGTTTAGATTTCTGTTCTGGGTTTGTATGCTTGTGTATTCTTCTTTGTGTGTGCGTGGCACCCATGACACAGGAAAAATCTTACTGTGAGGGTTATGAATGCAGAAGGCGTTTTTTTAAATCGAAATAACTGTTTCTTGGCCGCTGATTTTGCAGACAAACAGTCCCAAAAAATAGGCGGTCAACGGCCTTTCCTACCCAGTTTCCACCTCTTCATATCCTATTCAAAAAACTAGTTCCAATCAAAGATTCGTTTTCGCATCTTCCATTCATTCAAATCAGGTTCCGCCGGTCGTCAACCGCTTTGAATGGTCGATCGGGTTCTGAATACAATGGGCAAGGATCGCGAAGGACATAGACCATGAAAGCACATCTGGGAGACATGAATACATTTTGCAAATCAGTGTTCATATTGTGTAGAATAAGTAGGTTGATTGGCTACGCGAGCAGTGATGGCCTAATGGTTGAAACTTGGCCTCTCAATCGAGGAGTCCGAGGTTCAAATCCCGCACCTCTGATTTATGTGCGTTTTAGAAATTAATTATCACTTTCTTTACGGTGAAGGGAAACATCGTGAAGAAAACTGGACATCTGAGTTCTTAAAAGTTCTCAAAGGTATGTGAAGTCTACCAATCCGCACTTGGCCAGCGCGGTGGACTAAGACCTAAATCCCTCTCACTGAGAAGGAGACCCGTGCCCAGCAGT
>DWPV01005837.1:0-12015 GCA_018251915.1 Urbanus proteus proteus
CCCCTAGACTTTTGAAGTTATTTAATCGAAAATAAGGTTAAGATTATTATAAAATGCTCTTTAACGTGCTGAGATACTGTAGTAATCACTAAAAAGTCGATAAAGTTCACAAAAATTACTTTTCATCAATATTATACTACATTTCATTATTTGAAATTCTATACATGAAATAATAATTATCACGCGCCATTTTCTTTTCATAGTCTATGGCATATAGACTATGAAAAGAATGAGAAGATGACCTTATTGAGTATTGTAGCAAATTAAGCGCTGCAGTTTCAAAGGATAAGTAAGACAGTATTAATATTGTTACAATGCTGCAGCAGCTTTAAGGTATAATACTACAAATGGAACACGATTTTTGTTTAAATTAGCGTCTCTAGTACTTTAGTACATAGTTATATCTCTATGAAGAAATATTGATTTTTTTTACATGACATATTTATTGTAACCTTACTCTTGTAACCTTTGTTGTGCATTAGCAACAAAGGTTACCTACTTTCTATTACGAATATTTTTACTAATTTATTCATTGCTTTAGATTGCTTTACTAAACTGTCATTATATTCCTCGAATTTTAAACCTATTGGTTTAGAATCTATTGATCTATATTTATATTGACTGGATATGGTATAATTTTGAGTATCTCCGCAGCTATTCTCATAACTTTTGTTTTTTGATTGAATAAGGCAAATAAGCAAAATTAAATAGGTTATTTTATATTGTGGTATCACTTGCCAGTAGTAGTAATCTAATTAAAAGGGCTATTGTATTCGGAAGTCTTACAAAAACTTATCGGCTTTGGCGGTTTACGTACTGTTTATATTCAAGTGTCACGGCCAAGTTCTAGCGTTCTGCCGCGTCCGCCCGCGATATCGTCTGCGTATTTCATCTTTTATTTATTGTACTTAATAATGCGTAAGTGGCCACCCATGGCCTTTAGCCGAAGGCCGTCTGTATTCAACCTTAGATATGGTTGGCCACCTATACACGCATCATTTTTTTTCACCACTTCTTAAGTTCTAACTTAGAGGTGTAATCTAATAGTTTGCATTATTAAATTTCATTACCCATTACCAGAATAAGAATCTGAAAAAAATTACATATGGACAAACCGATGTGAATTAAAAAGTTATGTTTCGACACTTATAAAATATTTTACTTGAACTTGCATTTGAGTTATTTATGTAAAAATTAATCATTTCAAAATTGCACCACAAACTTATTTATACTGCACCGATAGTGTATAAAAATATATGTAGTAGACTGCTTTAGTGCATAGATCATAATCTATGCATTATGCATAAACAACTAGTGTGTTGAATTGCTTAATAAACTGTGTTTAAAACGGTTTCACGTACTTAGTGTGTGATTGGGGATAATTCAAACTAACGAATCAGGTTAAATGAGAACTATAATATAATTAAAATAATAATTACTCTGTAACAAATGTATGTAGCGTCTTCTACTAAATTCATTAAAATGTTCGAAAGAAACCAATTTTTCTAGATGTTAAAATAAGATGTTGCTTAGCTACATTGTCGTGGGATAGTGAGTTTTACACTATGATGTTAGCAATCAACCAATAGTTGGCGTTAACAGCACTTAAAACAACTAGTTACCTACGTAAACAATATTAATGATTGCTGAGTTCTCGTTTGAAATAAAGATGTACTTATAAGAGGAGTTCAAATTTACACTTCAAGGGTAGCATTGGCAAAAGTGGCCGCTTGTCATCTGGCTTCATATTTCATCATGATTCATGTAAAGCATAACATACATAGATGTACAATTTTTGTATTAATATAGAACTCTCTAAAATAATTTATTAACCACGAAGAAATGGTGCAATAAGACTTAATACGTGGTCAAAATAGAGAAATATGACATAACATTTACATATTTGAGAGCTGCGTGCGAAAGGAAGAAGCTAGTTCGATTTAATGTCGAGAACATAACATATTTAAGAAATGGTAAACATCTATGTAATAATGGTAATTGAACAACCTTATTGATTCAAAGCGGTAGTTTGTTTTACTCATATGCATATATGTAATTGTGATTACGGCAGGATTACATAATAGATATTTGACCTTGTTATTAGAGGCCACCAAACAGGTTAAAGAAAACGCAAAAAAACCAGTTCGCAAGCAACGAAAGTAGAAATATTGCGAACGTAAATTCCGCTATTTATACACGCACGCCAATTCTCTCATACCGCGTATCCTCTTGAAGCAGCCTTACGCGACTCCAACTTATTTGCTGTTGAAGGAAAAAAGTTCTGAATGTATAATCTAAGTATAAGGATCAGGAAGACCTAATCTTGTTTTTTTATCGTTTAGTTAACTTTTTCACAGGTACATACTTATTTATATCAACCGGTTTCATTTATGTATTATTATCCGCGAAACTCAAAAAGAAGACGTGAATTAAAATCTTTAAACAACTATGCATTTGATGGGATAAATGTTTGAATCCCGAAGTACTTATTAATATTAGACTAAACGTGGGCCGGGTTTATTTAACTTTAAGCAACGGCATCTTGTAATTACGCAAGACAATTTTTTTAATTGACATTGACAAAATCGATGTCAATAACGATTGACGTCAGATGCCGTAAATTGGTTATACTAATTGTGTAATTGACAATATTGTATTCGTATTCTTATCTGAAAGGACGTCGTCAGCATTTGAAACGCCAATGTATTGGAACATCCGTCGGATGAATCATCACGACGCATTTTGCGAAGCAAGTTTTTAAGCAGGTAATTCGTTGACGATTCTTTTAGTATGAGCCTCTCGTCGTTGTATTACTTATGAGGCAGCAAAGTGACAGCTACTATTGCAATTATGGATGACTAGCATAACGCAACGGCCTCCATACCGAGCAGTTAAAAGGGCTAGATTGTTAGGCATACAGAAATCTTAATTATAAATTAAGATCTCTAGGCCTGGGTGCGTTTTTAAGCTTCACTGTGTCTGCAGCTATGTCACGTATTTCCAACTTGAGAAAATATTGTAATTTAAAAATATTATAAAGAACTTAAAGAAGTAAGTAAAAACAAAAAAAAATCATGTCATCTCATATCTCAAATAATTTATGTAGCTTATTTTGTAGCTGAAGACAATAATGTAATAGAAGATACCGTTAAATAACTAAATGATCGTTTGTTTGTTGATGGCAACAAACAATAACATATCGCGTCGCCATTCTGTCTTATATGGTAATGATCGTGCCGGTAAATTGCGATGCGAAACGTCGTTGAATGAGTCATTTGACCATTAAATTCAATTTTGGTTACAGTACTAATTATAATATAATATTATTTTCACCATTAGCCATTACACAGTTGCGTCGTGAGCCTTAATTTAAACAGATGAAATATTTTTCTCTATACTCATTGTAAATATTTTTGAGCATATTAGTTGTCCCACTAAGTAATATGCTTTGTTAGCAACGTGATATCTCAAGACAGTTGTAGTGTAAGTCATATTTATGATTTTTTGGAAGTGTAGTTGTTTTTAGAAAGTTGAAACTACGGAAAGGAATAAAAGTTTCAAGAAATAATGTAATAAGCTGTATTACACAATAACAATCTATTTAACCAGAATTAAATGAAATCGTAGCAGAGACAAACCAAAAGGAGAGCAGAATAATGAAATCTGCAGTCGACGATAATAAAATATGCTTTGGATATGCCAAATGTATCACACATATAAATTTTATAGGGAAAAAGTAAAAATACATTTTGATAATTAAATACGCACGATTTTAGGGCATTTCTTATCTTGATTTACCATTATAAGCCGTGGTTCACTAGAGAATTGACCTGTTCAAAGTTTATTGAACTGTTGACGTTGCTACGAATTCCTATTATTTAGTGTAAAACTAGTATTATTACACTCGTATGCTGATTTTGATACGTATTTATGATATAGCATGAGCAAGTAAACAATATGCATAGACATTTTGTCGTGAATATGTTATATGGATTGTAATCCAATTAGCAACAAATTTTAATTAACCTATCAAATCTAGCAGTTTTCGTTGTTAGCTAACCTGAATATTTTTATAGGTTTCATAAATTTGTTTTGGAACTTGTCCAAGTCTATCGCTTTATACGAGATTTTTATGTTTTTGTTATGAAAATGGTATTAAGTTGCAATACGCGCTGCAGTCATTATGACGTCATGTAGGTATTATGAAAGATTTTTAATCACGTCTTCGCTGCTAAGCTTCTGTTACCATTTAGCTGATTTTATTGTTTTGCATGGGAAACTTGAGTTACATTATTGCATCTAATTCGCCTTTAACTAACTTTTTCCTTTGTTTTATATTTTTCTCACATTTTCGAATGAATACTAAAATTGTCATAGATAATTTACGTAAAGGATAATTTGTAATTTTACTCTAATGGATGCTAAACTCATACATACTTTTTTCGTTAAAATTCTGTCTATTGGTTGTAAAAAACATTTCTTCACCACAGCCAACATTTTCTTCAGTGTTCTGAAGCACTCCGCGCAGTTGAACTCCACTGACTCTTCCCTCGCCATTCAGTTGCGGACGTGTCCAGCATTAATTGAAGACCCTTCGGTTATTAATGTTTATTCCTGCCACCGCAATGCCTTCCGCCGCATCTAGGGCAACGGACGTCGGGGCATGCTCAGCGTGCTAATTAAGTTTACAGAGATTGAACTTGCTGGATTTTGTTGTACCATTTACAGAATATGTTAAGAGGTTCTTGGTTTTGTTTTTGATTTTATCTCGTATGTCAAGAGTTACGTCTTAAGTAATTACACTTCTTAGGTCGACCTCAGTATAAGCAGTTTAGCCTTTAATCCTATTAGGGGTTGATATCAGATGTCCATGAGCGTCTATGCCTACTTACCATCGCTTGGAGAAGGAAATAACCATCGTTATCTTCATCATTTATTCATTATCTTAATCTTTCTTCATCTGTATCACCATTCATGATTATGTATTATAGGTTTAAATTGTGCAAATATGAATAGTCACATCGTAAATTCTTTTGAAGCCTTTTTATTCCACTTAAATACTTCTCTGTTTAAATAATGTGCATGCTACGAATTACCGGTACCGGCGATTTTCTACAAATCTATATTACATATTAGCTCTATCGATGCCATTTGTACGCAACGACTACGTAATCTATTCAAATATTCACTTTGTTCACTTTCAGACAAACGACAAACCAGTACTTGCATTAAAACCTCTCTTTTATATCAATTACAAATACTTCTGTTTCTACTGTACGCAGTGTTCCAGGAAGCCTTCAATGAAGGCCTAGTAGTGTAACTTTATAATAGCTATGCGGTTCAGTTGGTACAGTCGGCGAACCGTAAGGAACTTGAGCAATACATTTTGCTACACAAGTATGAACTGTAACGAGCAAAAAGCTAATCACTGACCGTAATTAATTATCTTTTTGTATATTGTAAGCCCTTAAACGATATTTTGAACAGTATGCAAATAATAAAGGCTACAGATAAAGAACTTCGACATAAATAAAAAGATCGAAGCGTATACGCTGGAAACTTCGAACCTGCAGTGACTAAAAAACGAAAATAGGACCAAGAAATCTCAGATTCATGAACATTCAAATTTCATGAAAACATGAAATATTAATGTGAAATACGAGCGAATTTCTGGGCGTTTCTTAGCTTGATTTACGTTGCCAAGTGTCAGATTTTTGATGCAGAACTTTCCGGGCTCAGGAAAATTTGCTTTTAATTCCGTTATGCATATATTTTGTACATTGTGGTTTCTGTTCAAACATTGTCTGTTAAACAACCAATGCGCTACTTGTATAATGAATACCATTATGAATAAAAACTCCATTATGAATAAACCGTCATGTTTATTGAATTATTATGAAAACAAAAAGTTGTAAAATCGTAAGTAATAGGTGAGATCATAAAGTAAACATCCTTATAAAGTCACCTTACCATCTCATACTAAAGTGTTTGCCTTCGTGCTTATAAATTATACTATCTGTATAATTTACTGTGCTTTATTATCTTTAATAAAAACCTGTTTATTATTAGCTCATTAGTTACTTTATTAAGCGATAATCTTAATAAAAGACTGTCGTAATTCTAGCTGGAAAACTCCACTTAAAAGCATTTGATTAAACACAGCTCCATAGCTTTTAGCAGTAATATCAAACATTACGGTTCAATTCAATTTCTAGGCTAAACCTAATTGCACAAAACCGATGGCCGGCTCATACGGGCATCGGACCGTGAACTGCACCACCGGTACCATGAAAGAAAGAGAACTGGAAGTGGCACGTGGGCGAATCGAGGCGACTACCAGTATAATCAACGTAGCCTACTTAACGTCATTGCCAGTCATTGTGACACGTACGTGTTGCTTTTCGGGTAATGAAATTTTTATAAAACTTCGTAAACATGCCTCGTTAAATGTTGACAACAGGCAACCAATAAAATGCAGATTTCTTAGAGGTAAGAATACGATTAAGTACTGATTTCTATGTGTTTTTTTCACTACAGTGGTTTCCGTACTGAGCGGGTTCTGTACCACTTCCTGTTGTCTTTTTCTTCCATGGTCGGTACCGTTAGCGAGCTCAGCCCAGCTTTATAATGGAATGATTTGTAATTAGATTGTCATGATGTCACTGCTATCGTAGTAATTACAGCTGACCGACTTTATTGCTGCTTCCAACATACTGATATGATAGAATTGCGTAGAATGAATGAATTGTATGCTACTGTAATTAATACTTAGTACAGTTTTATCATCGAATTAATCTCGAATCTAGGACTGGAATGTTTTAAATATTTGAATGCAATATAGGTAGGTACATACATAATAAAATTCTCGATACGCAACACAGAATTACTCGCTAATAATGCAGTCTAAAAATGGAAAAATGTAATAATATAGAACATAGCGGAAACCAATTTTTAAACGATGCTTAATTTCTCATCTTTAAATATCCCTCCTATAATAAACTAGAAACAGCGGTGGAATTTGTCAGACGTCACGGCGTAAACTTTATATAGTTATATTTTATTTCATCCATAATTCTGGAGTAATGATAAGTCTTGTAAAATTAGTCTTACGTAGTTCACCATGTTATTCAAAAATATGAAAAAAAGCCAATATAAGACATAATAAAAAATCCTTAACAACGTAATTTTGGCTACGATTGGATCTTATCAAATACTAAAGAGTAAATTAATATTTTAATTTTTAGTTCAGTTTCGAGTGGTTATTGTGAGTATATTAATCTATTATTTATAAATAGGTGTTGTTAGAAATAGGATATTGTAAATCCCCTGGCTTCTTCCACCTTCGCGTGGCCTCGGAAGCCATCAAAGTTCACGTATATCAGATTAATAGGGCTTGAGCACCGACGCAACATCATGTAATGTTGATTGATTTTTTCTTTACGTTACGTGGTCAAAGGATTTAATGGAATATAATGACGTAACGTATGGCGCAGTGGTGACCATCTTGCTAATATTATAAAGCTGAAAGTTTGTGAGGATGGATGGATGTTTGTTACTCTATAACTTAAGAACGGCTGAATGGATCTAGGTGATATTTGGTGCAAACATAGACAGTAGCCTGGAATAACATATAGGCTACTTTTTATCCCGGGAAAATGTGCGGTTCCCGTGGAATACATTTATTTTATTTTATCGCCGTGTTATCTCGCGACATGTCTATTGATTTACTTTTCAAACGCTGGTGAAACCGCTGGGATCATCTAGTCTAACTTATTTGCTTATTGGTAATTTAATAGCAATCATTTTACATTGTTATTTTTTTTAAATTATACCTACACGAGACATTCTGTTGATTGCATTGATATACTTGTTTTTTATTAGTTGTCTATCAATGTGTAATTAGCAAAAACTCCAATTAGGAAAGGCCTATGCTTGATGAATTGACGTTTGATTAGTTGTATTTTGTGTGCTACTTTAACTTATAGTTAGCTGTTAAGTCTATAGCGCACAAGATATACAAATATTCTAGTGCAGTGTAGAAGTCATTATAATACTGTTTCCTTAAAGAATTGTAGTGCGAAAAACCCTTTTACCTACCTGTTTAAGGCAATCTGATTATTGTTGTGGGCTTTTTTTGTTTACGATAGGGAAACCTCCAATAGGTACCCGACGCCTTGGGAGCGACGCCGGGTTATGTGGGATTTTTACGGCACTAAAACCCCCCCGGTAGCCGTCCTTAGAGCTATATTCCAGCTTAAATTTAGCGTTATTAAAACAAGTCGCAATTTGAATTTTGCACACTCATTAATTCTAAGGATACAACGTACAAGAATAATCGTTCTTACTAGGTTTCGAATTATCGTACTGCAATTAGAAACCACTTTCATTCGAATATTATATCATTAGTCATGACAAAACTATCAATACAACAAACGTCCGAAACTAAATGCAAAATTGCAAACTAAAAACGTGAATCTTCTGTTAGTCTTTCAAAATTGGGTAAGGTAAGAAAGAGTGATGTTGAATACACTTGTACATTGTAAGTTTTTCAAACGTTGATGATTGAAACTCGTTATACAATATAGATGATAATTACCATTTCTGATATCATTATAATGATATCGGAAACAGTGTATGATATCGATATGGAACTAAAATATCGGTTACGTAACGGTTTTTAAATAAAATTTAAACTCTATATGTTATTAGTCTGTCACGTTCTGGCTTGTCCTCTATGCACAAGGAAAATATCCTCATTAGCTCTGTTATCTATAGACAGAACAAAAGAGTCAACAAATGTCTTCATCACGAATAAGCTGATAATTGTACTGGAATACTATGTTGAATGAGTGTAGTGTAGGTTTTTTAACATTAACTGTCTGATCATTTTTAAATATAAGGAATAATGCTGGAGCTATTTGTTGCCATAATGCAAGAAACTGTGTAGCATTAAGATGATTAAAATAAAAAAGTCAAATCCAGTTTCATGCCGGATCTTCTCAGTTAATGTCGTGTTAGGAAGGAAACACATGAAGGTCAGTGCGCTAATAGACGAGCGACAGTTTATATCGCTGAACATTGGTGATGTTCGCTGACGAGAGGCGGCGACAGTTGACATCAGGCGGCGACAATCGTTGACCGTCGCTAACTATCGCACAATATACAAATTCCTACAATTTCATTTTTTATTTCTTATTTATTAAACCAGCCCAAGTTATTTCAATACGTAATATAATTTACTAGTAATAATGTTATCAAAATGCAGTAGGCAAAATTTAAAAGCTACCCGACGCCGGGTTATGTGGGATTTTTACCTCCCCCTCGTTAGCAAAAAAGAGCAAAATTTAAAAACCTAAAGTAGGTAGTGTTTCAATAGATTCTTAACATGAAGTACACTGTCAGTTTGAATTTAAATATGTTAATGTATGTAAAAGGATAAGAATGCCAAAGACGATAACACTTTAAACTGGGCCGACCTATGTGGCATAATGCCTAAAGAATTCTTGGTTGGTAACTCGTACATTGACTCGGCTACTATGTAATGAACACTTCAAATTATCCCACATTTAGATCTTTAAATATCTATGAGGCTCAAAATGTCGTGAGTACATAATATTAAAGGATTTTTTCCTTCAACACATAAGAACACATAACTTTACTCGTATTCATTATTAAAAGTATTTCTAAAACCTTGCACAAAGTTGTTAATGAAAAGACCAAACATACTAAACAGTATTTCTTACTAAATCGCAGTGTAATGTCGTCATAGTCACTTATAATAGACTTGCTTAAATTTTACTCACAGCTTAGCAGGACTACTTTTGTTTTGGTTTTCAATAGCAAAATGCGTCATAATTTAAATGGGTTTCTTCATGGTTTGGCTATTTGTGTTGTTTTTATACAATTCATTGCCTACTACTAGATATGATTTGTTCAATTGACCTTATTCTGAAATCATTATTTTAAGTCAGGCATGCCTCATATCGCTTCTAGACAAATTTCTTGTACCTAAAATTTATTTTCGGTTTCTTTGTTCAGACTTCTTGTTTAATGCTAACCTTTTACTACTAGCTATATTTTTTATATATTTAACCTGACGATAAGGTAGACGGGCTACCTGATGGCAAGTAGTTACCGCCGCCTATGGACATTTGCAACACCAGAGGCATCGCCGGATTTCTAGCGCTGGTTGTCGTAACACTAAAATTCTAAAATCTATAGCATTCGTCAGCATCGTGACACTAAACAAATGACATAATAAATTAAAGATGACGACTGAATCTTGAGATTTTTTAACTATCTGAAGGCCTCAGTCTAAACAATTACTGTGCATAATGATAAAACTACAGCTTGAGTCAATTGTTTAGCCCTTAGCAAAACATCATGTTTGGGGCAACACTCGCCAAATGTCAACAGCGCATGATTTGCAATTCGCCAACGCCCGAGCTGAACGCTTTACCCCAATCAAATTCCAACTGGAAACAAGATTATATGTACATAATTGAGCGAAGGAGCACTGGGCTGAGCGTCTAAATATGTAAATCCTCAGTGGCTTGAAGCAAGGAGCTTGATCTTACCTAATCTGCATTGCTTAGTAGTGCAAGCGCATGACTGGCTACCATCCAGTTCGTAGTTATTTATTCTGTGCAACCAACACCGAGGGAAAACCTGATGAAACCTACATGCCTGATGAGTACTATCGACATTCTTAAAGTTACGGGAATTTTACATATGGTCACACTCGTATTTGGCCATAGCTATGATACATAGCTTATGTAGATACGTCCTTATGACTTATTCTGAACGATGACGGTAACCATCAGTAAAACAAGTGTGCTACTAAAACCTATGCTGGTAAAATATTTAAATGTAATGACAATAACCATAATATGTTATGAAATCTGGTCATAAATGTGCCCTTAAGTAAGTTAAGCAGTTACGAGAATATAAGTTATTTCCTTAAATTAATACTAAATAATTGGTCTCCGCAACGAAGACCAATTTCTTAGCCTATGGTTATTCCATTCAAACAACTAGTTTTTGCCTGAATAGCAGAATGAAAATATTTGAAATAAAACCCGTAGAAGGCCAATTACCTACCAATAAGAAAATAAAGGAAGTATGAAAAACCGAGTAAGATTATGTTAGCAATAGTTATTCACAAATTAAATAATGAGTTACAGTAATTTACCAAACTAAAATGGTTTTGCAATGAACATGTAACCATGTAACGTTTAGTAGAAAAAAATATTTATGTGTGTAGCTACCTAAATCCGACATGTAACATTGATTTCTGAAAATCAATTTGAAAACGTATGTTATTGTAAGTATGAGTATAGGTATTCGGTGATTGTTATAATTTTAATGTAAGACTACCAATCTTTTAAATAAAATAAATATGCTGAATGAGCTACGTGAAGTACGTGTACCTACATTATTTTGTCAATTATTTATATGACATAAAGAAGTGCTATTAAAATATGTTAAAGAATACGTAAATTCATTGCGTATTCAAATACCGATCACGTATGAAGTATTAGTGGCTACAACGTGTTGGATATGTTTAACAAGTAAGTACGGTACTTGAAGTAGCTAGGTGCCAAATTCATGCATTTTATAAAATACTTATTAATTTAGCATTGCAATTATTAATAGGAAGGCGATATAAAATTCCTTTCAAGATCATAGATTAGTAAGTTATAAAACTATTCGAAAACTATAAAAATTCTTGCGGTTACAATAATGCGTTCGTTAAAATTTCGTTCAAATCTATTTTTAATCAGACAAAAAAGAAATTTACACATTGATTGCAGAAAGAAGTAGATTTACTACATTCAAATTAATTGCAGTCATTTAAACGCGAAAATATGAGTGTGTTCGATTTTAACACTGTTTAATTTTTCTTCTTTCAGAGTTATGAAATCAATTGTTCATTTTCCTACACTTAAATACCATAGACAATGTTTGTGCCTCAGCGGACACAATGAAAATACCTTTTGGTATCTTTTAACAAGT
>DWPV01005838.1:0-12014 GCA_018251915.1 Urbanus proteus proteus
AAGTTACACAGTTACAAATATGATAAGAAAACAAACAATAATTATCAATAAACCTAATTACGTGAGGTCGTCCCGCATACGTAGTCTGATGAAATTGTAAGACGTAAGTTGATAATATTTTAAGTTGATTGCTAATGTCATCTATACAAAAAAATATAAATTGAATTGTCTATTTGTGGACGCACGGAAAAGCGTGCGTAAAGTGCGTCACACTGTGCTATAATAGTACATTACGATACGGGTGATCTAAGTTGACTATTACTGCACGGCAGGCAGTTAGCGCCCGAGCGAATATACTTTATCGTCTCTATTTTTAATGTAGGTACCTATATTATGTTCCCAAAATTGTCCCATATTTTAATAATCAAATAAAGAAAACCCAAATATATAGAAGATTATCAAATGTGCGCATTTATCTAAACAAAATAAACAACAACGTAATACCAAAATAAACAAGCTTATTCCGATCTTATCGAAGTTAACCCCTCTTCGAAGTTAATCGGTGGTTATTCAATTCTGAAACCCCAGAAGAGCAACTTCAGAAATAATTAAAGGAAAATCATTTCTGAAGTTGCTCTTCTCTATTGTTTTCGCTCAACTTGTTGGTAATTTCGTTTGAGAAATGGCAAACAATTACGGGAAGGGAAACCGTAGCTAAAAATAGGTTAAGGGCTTACGCTGAGTTAGACTGGTGCACCGTAACCTATATTTCTATGTGTTATGGTTAAGGCCTTTATAATTGTCTGAGTTGAAATCCACTGCTTGAATCCATTCTAACGCAAATGAAGATTATTTTTAATGTTATTCTAACGCAATAAAACTTTTCAAAAAAACATGAAAATTTCAATGTGGTATAAATAGATTCAAAATGTATCGAGTACAATCTCCAATACTATTTAGAAACATTTATAGATATGAACAGCCGTTTGGTGTAAGTCTTATTTAACACCTCCCCTCTCTTCCCCTGATGTAGGATGCGACTACAAGACCAAATCTAGAAGATGAGTTACAGCGTTTTTCAAAGTAACATAAAAAGACGCTTTCAGACACAGTAGGATTTTCTTCTGTGTCGTGGGTGCTATGGACACACAAAGGCGAATACACAAACAACCAGACACAGAACAGAGATCAAAATTTATCATTCAGATATCTGTCTGGCTGAGAATCGAATCCGGGACCCACTGCGTCAACAACACATAAACAGATACCTACTGCAATCACCAACAAGCATAAGCCGTAAATATTGGCAAAAAACCATCATAGGGTGGCCAATGATTGGACACAAAATGTCTGGACAAAATGTCTGGAAAAAATGCTTAGATATTGGCTGCTACTGGAGTAGACCTGGAAAAATGGATTATAGAAGTCCATGTTCAAAAGACATTTTCCATTACATGTACTGCGCTGGTTTGCTACAACTTCATAAAAATGTAAATTTAGTTATAGCGCTAGATCAAGGTGACCATTCCTTGGTGTTAGTGTATCAGAAGCACGACTGCAATGGAAATATTAACATAGAAATTGAGTTCCTGGTTATATTGAGTGGGTCGTATAACCAGGCTAGATCTTGGAATACCCGTATATTGAGATATTTTATTCATGACACAAGTATAAACACCAACATCGCAAAGGTCTAATACAGATATCATATTAAAAAAGTGTATACTTATAAGTATTAGAATCCATTTTTTTAATATTTTGAAAATTCAAGAATAAAATGTACAGTACCTTTCAATGTGGTTTGAAAACATTCGACACGGGGTGGCCACTAACCCATATCTCCTCAACCAACACGAATTGCAACAGCGTGGGGTAGTACGCTCCAATCCTCTCTCAGTTGTGGGAAAAGACCTGTGCCCAGCAGTAGGACTTAAAAAAGGGTTGCGACAAGTTAATTTTTATCATACTACCCTCAATCCCAAGACGATTCCTTCAACATGTATAAGCAGAGGGATGTTTTAAAGGACAATACCCTGCAGCATCCTCATAATGAGATCCTATAATTAATTTTGAAATAATACCCGGGGAACAAAATAAAGCGACAGTAAAATAAATTAGTTAATTTGTTATAAACAGCTAAACATGTTTGCAAATTAATTCCATCCCGCACGTCTGTCGTCATCTGGAGACGTGTTCGTTATCTCACGCTCACGCTTTGCTTATTTTGTTTTCGTTTTAAGAATAATATAAACGTCGTAATGCGAAAATGTACTAAGTATAAATTTATTTAAAATACGTTGTGGGTGTTATTAAGCGTATGTAAAATATTAATTCCGCTGAGAATTAATAATTTTGGACGTGAATAATCTTGAAATTTTGGAAGTGAATAATACTGAAAATTGCTTTTCCTTTTTTATCAAATAATATTACTAAATACAAATAAATTTTATATCTAAAGTTTGTATATTAAGGGAAGAATAAATGAATACTAATATAATATTAAAATAATAATGTGTATTTTATTAATCTCGTAAATTGTTATTAGTGACTTGGTGACTTTTGCTCTAAGACAATGAAATACAGACTCTTTTCAACGCTACCAATTTATTTAATGAAAATTACGTTTTCTGAACGCTTTGTACACTATATAGCTTCATACTCATTCCCCAGGGTATCAAGAATAAACAAAGACAAATAGAATCACACGTCCACAATAAAAGTAAAAATTTATACATTTTAATGTGTATTATCTATGGTAGAGTATAGGTGTCTATGGATGATCTACATGTTCGTTTAGCTACTTTTTACCACGCTCTTCAAAGTAGATCGGCTCTTAACAATGCTATTATTAGGCAGAAAAATGTGCAATGCCGTCGGAGTCGAACCATAAAAGGTTCTACCGCCTTTTGTCTAGACATTATCAACACCTTCAGACTGGCCAAAGCAAGTATCGCCTAGCACACAATGAAGTCAATGGCCACTTTGGTCTCTATGCCCACTCGTATTTTATTAAATTACTAAAATTCTTTTTAAATAATATTTTCAAACAAACGTTGAAGTAAGTTAATTTATAAAGGAGACACGTAGCATATTTAAAATGAAGTGAGCGTTACGAGAATTATGTACTAGCGATTAAAAACACCACCCAAACCTTTTTAGACTACATGCCATTTTATTTTAAGATAGTTTAAAAAGAAGCTACTTTATAAAAACTTCTTTAAAATGCTACATGGAAAGTAGATGCAATCTAGCAACATTCTCTTAAGCTGAAGTTTTGTAACAGCATCTCGTAGACACTAGTATGAATCTCCAATTTTTATGAAAGCAATATTCATCATAACCATATCATATCATAGAATACAATAATTACAACAGTGGGGTATTTATAAAGGCTGTCAATCGACGCCAGTATGAAAGCATTATTAGAGGAAAATTGGCGTCATCTTATTGACAATAAATAATCGGGTTGTAGACAGTTTTACAATTTTCTTAAAGTGTAAAAGCCCTTTGTTGTTTACTCCGGCGACACCACCGTCATACCTATTTCCCTTACAACAGCAGTGTAACGCTGCTATTCAGTACAACACACCTTTCAACCCAGAACTTTCTGGTTTGAAGGTTGTGTTTGAGGAGACATACTTAACCGAGGCGTTTCAACTTAGTCCTTAGGTGTAGCAACGCATCTGTAGCCGACCTCAGGTAGGACTGTGATCTTATGTGGGGTTGATTACAGATGTCCATGGGCGGCAGTGGCCACTTACAATTAAGAGGATTCAGTGCACTCTCGCTCGTTTGCTACTTTAATATTATGAAAAAAAAACTTTAAAGTAGTTGCATAACGTCCATCGTACGCTAGTATGAAAGCACTATTAGAGCGAGATTGCCTTCGTCCTATTATCGTCCGATCTTCAGCTTTACGGACGAAAACTAATTAAACTCTATGTGATGTTATCGTTTCAATTTTATCTTTTTTTTTCCGGGAAAATCTCATCAGGTTTAGCAGTTCAATTGTTCCGTTTTAATAGAGTTAAATTTACAGACTTCGTTATCGCATTTAAGAGTCTAAGTATGTCGAACAGAATGTAGAATTTGTTATTTCAAATTGTTCTTTAAATTTCATGTAAAATTAGAAAAGGAGATTCTTGTCAGTGCCGGCTTTAGAGGGAGGAGGGGAGTGGAGTGACCCGGTCGGACGCCCTGAGCGTCGTGGCCCAGGGAGCCCTAAGAGCGCCAAAGCATATGTAAAAAAGGCGGAGTATCTTCGACTTTATGGGGCTTTGAGAGCGCCAAATCTAACTCGCCCGGGGTTAACAATTGTTTGACTTGCTCGGGGTGCCAATTGAATGACTTACCCGGGGCGCCTATATGGCTAAGGCCGGCCCTTCCACTTTTAATGGGATAAAAGAGCAATGAGCAACAGAGCATGCAGTTCACATTATAGTAAACCACTACAGCTCCCTGATGTCGATTACATGGTTTGTATCGGAAGTTGATCACATATACTTGCAGGAGTAAGGTGGTCACCTCTTACCTAAGACACCAGACAATTACATCCTGGCAGTACGTGATACTAAGGCTCCAAGATTTATGCTGATTCTAGAATTTTTCAAAGAATAAGTGATTATTTGACCGATAAAAATATATGGTCTGATGTAAGAATAAGTAAGATGCCATTGTAATTGAAACCCTTTTTTTAAAGATGTGTGTTATCGAGTTTCTTGCGCCGCTTCTTCTCTATAACTAAACACCTTTCGAAGTGGTGGTAGTGACAAAATAATATTATTTATGTATAAAAAGAATTTTTATAAAGAATCTACTTTGAATAAAAAATTTTGTTGTGAAATATATGTATTTATTTGTACTTTATCGCGTCTTTCAACAGAATATATCATTTTAAGTGCGTGTGTAAGACAGAAATTAAGTATGTATCTTGTAATAAAGGGTTAATTAAAGTAACACTTTATTACAAACATAAACATAAAGTTAAAATTATCTCTCCCATGATACATATTATTTATAATAACTCAAACAAACAAAAGATATGAATTTGTTCAGGTAACTCATTTAATACAACATAATAACAATATCACCGTAAAGCAAAACTTTCCTAAGTCACAAATATGAGTTTTCGAAAAATAAAAAACTTATATTTTTTTTTAGTTAGACAGAGGTACACATATTATTTTTTGTTTTTTTATTTGATTGGATTTAATTTAATACCTATCTCGACATGAATATTGATCTTTTTCTGTCCCATTGGGAATCAATCCCCTTTCAAAGTGAAATAGTTGTATCCTTTTAGGGTTTTTTTGAATAATTCATCTTAATATAAATTTTAAACATTGCTTCCAAAAGAAAACAAATGTAACCGAGGTTATTTAGACATCTTTCCATCAAATTTAAAATGTTAAATCTTTTTTACATTTCCACAGTTTCCTACTTACTGGCTTTTGCTTTAGATGATACAAGAACCTTGAATATCTGTTGTTTTCCCAATTGTCCCGAAGTAGGTGTTAAGACAAAACTTATTAAAGAGAATGTTTGGGAGTTATAAAATAATTTCCTCGAGGCTAACTTTGTCGTTTCATTTGACAAAGTTCTCTTTGAACTGAGTTTTTGTCACTGTCTTAATGAACTTGAATAAATATTTTACCTAGTTACCTTGTCCTTCACAAAGATAGGCATTGACGACAGCGCCACCTATTGAAGAAGTTGTGTAACTGGTTTAAGTACATCTGCCGCAACCTTTTTATGTCCAACTGCTGGGCACGGGTCGGACGGCACGGAGCGTACTCCACCACGCTGCTACAATGGGTTCCACATTTCACAGGGTACCACAAGGGTACCACATTATCCATAATCTGTTATATTAGTGTATTATGTACTAGTTTTTACCCGCAGCTTCGCTCGCGCTAATGTGTACATTCGCACAAAGAGGCCGTAGGTATCAAAGTAATAAGGTTGTAGGTATAAAAGTTACTTTTCTATCCCTCGTTTACCCCTCCCGGTAGTACGTTTTTTCGGGATGAAAGGTACTGTGTCCTTTTCTGGATCCGTTACTATGTGTGTGCAAAATTACATAACGATCGGTTGAGCAGTTAAGGCGTGAATGACTAATCCATGCGTGTACAGCGCAGTCAATCTAATAGTAACGGATTGATTATGAAACAATTATCGCTTATTTGCCCTTTACAATAAATAAATATTTTATTTATTTAGTAAATTTAATAATTAAATATTACATCTTAAATAAATAGTTTCTTTTCTTGATTTCCAAAAAAAGTACAAAAATAATATCACAAAATGAAGATCTAAAATTATAAAGGACAAAATACATTTTATATTGGACAAAATAGACCCATCACTACGTTAGAAGGATTTTCACGTCACAAATGCTTATTTTCCATAGAACAAAATAAAAACAGAAACGTCTGGTAAAATTTATAAGGGAATAATATTTGTTCCGTCATAGGTTTCAAAGTAAGTATCATGTTATCTTTAAGATTTTTATCAAAGTAAATATTAATAAATTTTCAGGTCGCTCACCGCTTTGCCAGCTTTATGTAGTTTCCATCAAATAATGAAAAGGGATCTTAGTTTTTAGGTACCTACATAAAATCACAAGTATTACTAATTATGAAGTTTACATATGATTGTTAACTTATGCTATTAAATATGATTTTAAACAGAAAACCGCATATAATAAATTATTTTGTTTTTAAATCGTCATTCTTTCGATGTCACACTTGCATATGCATGGTATATTTTACAATTATGTTAGTAGATAAATATTATAGATTAAAAATCAATACATTTTTATGACATACCATAACATAATATATACGAGTATTTAATGAGATATTTTTGTTATTTATATCTGTTCAAATATGACAACAACATATTGATTATTATTATATTAACATAATTACAAGTACAATCATTAGATACCATTCGCAATATTCCTGCAGATACACTAAAATTGTTTATGCCGTTTCTGTTTTATTCAAAACTATGGTATTCCTCAATGCTGGGATTTAGTGCGGGTGAAATATTATATTAAAGAAATGGAATAAATTTTCTTGTGTCGAACGAACGCGTATAAGCAATGCAAGTCAAATGTATTATTCACTAGCTTGTGCTTACGATTTCGTCGGCTTACAGCGTAACATATAATTATAATAGAAATTTAGTGTTTGTTATTTTTTACTATACCTTATTTAAAATACGTAAAAAGTAATGTTTTTTATAGGTAAAAGACGATTCTTATTTTACGATTGCAAGTGGAAGTACCCTTTTGGATTAGGTTTTGGAGGCACGGATCTGTATTTCTGTATAATAACAGTAGTCTAAAGCGCTACTGTTATGGTTTGAACCTTTTGTAAGACTTAAATCTGTCTTGGCGTTTTATATGCTCCTGTGTTTGGATCTGTTTTTTTTTTTTCATATTTAACCTATCGAAAAAGTAGATAGGCCATCTGATGGAAAGTAATCACCGTTGTCTATAGCAACACCAGAGGAGGCGCCAATGTTTCGCCGGCTTTATAGGAGAGCTCCTTTTGAAAGTCTCTTGAATAACCCCATATCATAGAGCTCCGGGAATATTTCTGCAGGAAGCTCATCTTACGCGTTAGAGGCAGGAAGGATCGCGCAAATCGGACCGTGGAGGACCGCCATGACTCCAGTTGATGATGGAACTTCATCCATTCGGCGAGTCCTGTGATGGATGAAATGTGATGTAGGCAACAGGTCGAACAGTGAGGAACACTGTCTTATCCGGGACGCTGAAACGTCCTTAGTAATTCGTCTATGCTCAACTTCAGGAAATATTCTAATCCTTATAGTGGTATAATGATCGTCGTGGTAGAGCCATTTTTTCATACTTTGCTCTAGTTGATAGCAAATTTAATAGCATAGCCAGACAATCCAATTTTAGATACATATAGTGTTTATTATTTATGAGCAATGTCGTCCGATGTGATTTAAATTTGAATATTATATGGCAGACCTTGACGCCTCGATTTGAATAGCGTTTGTTGATGTTTGTTGATCTACCCTTTTATTATTCTAACAAGTATTATCTTAAAAACTAGTATTATCTTAAAAACAAAAAAACTTGACTTTTTAGTGATGAATATAGATTTATTTTCTCAGTCTGTGTTTATGTATTAGTCTTTGTAAGTTTATGGCACCCATGATAGAGAAGAAAATTCGATATTGTTGTTAGAAAATAATTGTTACACTGTTGTAGGAATTGAAAGGCATAAGAAACTCCGCCTAATATATTTTTTGTATAATCCATCTTCAAAACCTTTGTTTCGGAAAAGTCAAGTTTTATTCATTCGTGTACCATTTCAGGGCTTCAATGCTCAAGGGACAAATACTACAGACGTTTGGCTTACATGATAAGAATCTAGCGTTTTTATTCTTTATATAATATTAGAATATATTAATTTATGCTTATAATCCTACTTTGTAGCCTTTGTTTGTAACCACTTGTAATCTTGAGTCTACAAGCTTAGACTTGCCTTTGAGATTATCAACTAACTCTCTGACAAGTTACTTTCTTAAGGTAAGAAAATAAACTTAGACTGTTTATACAAAATTGAAATAGCAAATGAGCATCATCATGGTAAGTGGCTACTGACGCCCATGCACATGTGTAACTTTACATAGAACTGGGTTTATTTTTGAAGTTAATTAAATACATTTGCATCCCAAGACATAATGATCACCTCATATTTAAATCAGCTGGAATTAAAAATGAATAAGGTTTGTAAAAACAATAAAGAATCAAAACCAATCATTTAACGCTAGCTCTTATATTTTAAGTCACATCATCGCCGAGATAAGTAAAGGGGAAAGAAACACGTCTGTCTCGGAGCCTTTTTATTTGTATTTACCTTAGTGTTCCGACTAAAAATAAACGTTAACGTGTATATTCGTGTTTACACGCAACAAGGAACAACTGTGATCATGTTATTTGATGTTTTGGTGTAGAAGATGGCTGGAAGCGATATAGTTTGTTTCATATTGCAATGGGAATTTTATTGTCAAAGGAAAAAGGGGTATTGCTTGGGCGGTGCATAAAATCTCTGTTGTATTGGCACATCATTTTATTTTATAGAGGTAGTCTCAGATAAATAAAATAGGTAGATTACTCACCGTCTTGTATTTGAGAGTGAAGCCAAAATACTTCTACTAAAAAAACGCTACTTTCATGAATTTATACGCACACACTTACACAAAACTAGGGTAGTTTCTTGTCAGTGCCTTTAGTTTATTTACGCTCACATAATCACTTTTAAAACCCTACCATTTTAAAAATGGCATCATTATTTTGTTAGGAATGATAGATCTACCCACTTTATCTATACGAAATGTCGAAACCCCGCGGTATTCTAAAAAAATATATAATAATAATATAATAATGGGACAATTGTTTACAGTTAAATACTATTTTGGTATTGCAACAAAAACCCAAGAGAGCGCGTTCCACACGCACACGCGCGCTTTCGCAGGAGCGCAGGGTATCACTTATGTTTAAATATGTCCTTTTTTATGTCTTTAACGCGGGTGAAACCGCGGGTATCAGCTGGTTTTTTATATTCTTGACTCTTTTGAGTTCAGATTAAAACATTAAGATTTGCTAATGTATTTTTAATACTTATGCAGCCTTCAACTGATGAGATGCTAATGATGCAAAATACAATACAAGAGGATCAGTCTTGTATTGTATCTTGAGAAACATCAAATAAAAAAGGTTTTGTGACCCGTTAGCACACAATGATACATGAATAAAGTTAGGGTGTAATATACTTTATTACAAAAAGCCTTAAAACTAAATGTCAATCACAAAAAAATCATGATAACAATTCTTATACCAATTTTCTTAATTTTATGGTACTTACAGCTTCGCCTGGATATGTGTAACAAATTTTAAAGCTTAAAAATATGGACTTTATTATTTCTAATTACATTTAATTGTACCATATTATACATTTTTTGCTACTTGTAGACGATCTGTATTTTGATAAACTGTTTTTGAGCAAATTTCACGGTACTATAAAAATTGTTATCACGTGAGAGCCAAATATAGTGCCTACAGGATTCCGATGACCCCACAAGCGACGCGGCCACCAGCGTTTCCTGTCTTCTTGGAGTCTGGATGATCAGATCGGCCGAAGTCATCAGCCTTCTCGTGAAGCACAATTCCTCTGCCAATGATGCAGTGAGGTCCTCGAAGAGCAATTTTGTTGTCAACGAAATCAAAGTGAGCCCAGCTGCCTTCGTCGAAGACCACGTTGCCCAGGTCACCTACGTGACGGTCCTCGTCGTTGGGATGACCATGGTCTTTCTGGAAAATGGAGAATTTGATGGTAAAGAAATTATATCAAAAACAACAAAAATGAATATTGTCGTTTTCAAAAGTATCATTTAAAAGACCGCTTCAATTTAAAATAGTTTGACATTTTTGGATATACTAAAGAGATTAGATTGGACAATTTCTCTTTGTTCTTGATGACTACTGAACCAAGTTTCGCAGATGTCATCAAAGTTTACGGAAATACATTTTTCATACAGACTTTTGAAGGGTGGCTGTAAACCGATCCAATACAGGCAAAACCTAAAATAAACAGAAAGCCTTACATGTTCAGGGTTGTAATGAGAGCCGGTGGACAAGCATCCTCCGGTGATGTCGCCCTTCTCATGGACGTGGAAGCCGTACTGGCCGGCGGGTAGCCCGTAGATGGCGCCTTGGACCTGGACCTTCCCGTCAGGCAGCTCGAGGAAGGTGACGTTGCCTTTGATGGGCCTGTTGCCCTGGGGGTCGGCCACTAGGACGATGGCGCGGTATTGCGCTGGCTGAAATGTTAAAGTCATTTGCGTTAACGTTGCGATGATTAAAACATTATGTTATTATATTTCGTAATAGCAAAACATTGAATCAATGTTGATATTAACTCCAAGTTATGAAAACACAAAAATGTGTCCATAGACACCCAGACCTAGCTATTCCTTTCTTTTCTTGTTAAAATTGCCTTTCTTCCTATCGGTAAATATATCGCTGAAGTGAAGATAAGATGGAAATAGAAAGTGAAACATTTACTCTCGAGTGTTTGCGGGCGGAACCGCGTAGGGAAAGATCTAATAAAAGGCTCTATGAGATTGGTATGGGGACGGATTTAATTGGTACTCACCGGTTCATGGTGTGCCGTGACCATTACGGCCGCAGAGGCCAACAGGAGCAATTGACTTAGCATGATTTGTGATTATTCTGAAACAAAATGTAACAGAACTTAACGAAACGGCCGTTACAAATATATGCGTTTTGTCTCGATCTTAAAATATTTTTATTTTCCTACTTAATGTAGTTCTAGAATTTGAAATCCAATACACAAGTTTTAATCGTTAAACCAAATAAACTATTCATTTCAAGTAGGTAAATACATTACTTCAATAAATGAAAGAAGTTTTTTAATCATATAAAATTCAACATCCTTTTCAATTCCTACAGCCATTCAAAATGTCGTATAAATAGGTAGGTAGGTAACTAGTTCTTAGCTCCTGTTTATTTTTGTGCACATTTACCCTAACTAACAGGTTTTACGCTAACTGTAAGTATATAAATGTGTAGAGAACATTACTGATATGCACGAAAGAAAGAGAGAACGGGACGGGACAGGAGAGTGGCACGTGGGCGAATTGAAGCGACTACCAGTATGATCAGCTTAGCATACTTAACGTCAGTGCGTCATTGAGACACGTAAAGGAGATCATTCAAGTCTCGAACATTTTGTACCCAAAAATGAAAATGCCAGAAGAAAAAAATAGTGGATTCTTATTGGAAACAATGTCCTGAAGATTTTTTACTATAACCAGGAACGTCTACGTTACTATTTCTATACTTATTACTTCAAGCATTCTCGTAGAAAAAGTACAAAAAAACTCATTTTAATTTTAACATGCGTATTTTTATTTGGTTGTAAAATTATAAGTGTTTTCTATATAAAATAAATTAATTTAAACTACTATTGTTCTTGAAGTATGAATAATGTGCCATTTTTTATATAAAT
>DWPV01005839.1:0-12013 GCA_018251915.1 Urbanus proteus proteus
CAAGCCAGAACACAGCAGTGCTTAACACTGCCGTTATAAGGCAGAAATAGGTGTGGCGGTGGTGCCGCCGGAGTCGACCTACATGGGGTTCTACCATCTTTGGTTACAGATGCGTTGCTACCCCTGAAGACTAAGTTGGAATATTTATACTTTGAGGAAGTATATCTCCCATATGTTAACAAGCCTATTTATTAAATTTACTTTTAAAACACAGTAAACAAAGAGATGACAGGTCTTGTTTGTAGTTGTATAAATATTTGCTTGCATAACTAATTACTTAACATAAGTACACAATCTATTATGACTATTTAAGCGATGGATTTTTCTACATAGACTCAGAATGCGGAAGTACATGTAAAAACTACACAGCTTAAACTAGATATATCTGAGTGTTCCAACCGTGTTTACTGTTCTACTGCAGCAAGATTGAAGGAGGCTTAGGTTTAGAGTCCACCATGCTCGCCAAGATTGGTACCGATGTATTAGGTCTATAATAACCTATGTTACAACCCTAACAATATTATAGAAATCCTTTTGTGCCTATTTCGGCACCTATTTATGCCTTATAACAGCAGTATAGTGCTACTGTGTTCAGGTTTGAACGGTGTGGTGAGGGAGACATACTTATCCGAGGCATTCCGACTTAGTCCTCAGGGATAGCAACGCATCTGTGGTCGACTTTAGGTGGGACTGTGATCTTATCTGGGGTTGATTATAGATGTCCATGGACGGCAGTGGCCACTTACCATCATGTAGACTGCATGCTCGTTTGCTACTTCTATCTAATAAAAAAAAAATACACTCATATCCGACCCAGACGAGAAGCCAACATTTTTGTCAAAAACAATCATAGAGTTTAGACTTTAAAAATACACCTAATAGATACTACTGTATATAAAAACCAAAAATATATAAATCAGTTTTCCTAAATAAACAGAAATGCAATTTAATTTATATGTTTAGATGTAAAGATACATAAATATCACCCCAAAGATCAAATGTATGGCTATTTGAAATCATTATTTAGAAGCCAGTAGCTAACAAGTTCAACAAATAAACTTAGTTGATCGTAAACTTTCTTAATTGGTGAACGCCGAATGAAATATGGTTTTGATGTAACTGATAAAACTTTACTTAATTAGATAGACAATTTTGATACGAGTGCTCGAGAGTGATTAGTTTCAAAACTAGCCATAGCGTGTATTACTGACTTATACGTATGGATTTTTTTTATAAATATATATAAAGTTAATTAAATTAAGGGTCGCTACGTTATATGTAACTTGTTAAGATGCATATGTTCAGTCCAATAAATGGTAGAGGGTCACCTTACATAGATATATTTTTTTAATATAATTTACAGCGTTAATAACATACACTTGGAATCTCAGTGACATAGTAGCTATGGATATAGGTACACTAAAACGAGTGTATTAACATGGAATTCCAGAACAAAACTTGATCTGCCTGCCCGGAAATCGAGTCTAGTACCTCTGCATACCAGACTCGTGTGGTGACCACTTCGCCGCAGGGGTCAGCAAATTTGTATTTAATGATAATTTAAAAAAACTTAAGTTATTAATAATACTCGAAATAAGAGTGTGATCAATAAGCTTGGAGAAATTAATAAAAAACTAAAGCTAATTAAACTTAATATCGGTCGTAACTCCGTCTACACTAAAGCTCGCGTAGCCGAGGTAGTGACAAATTTTATCCAAGCTTTCTGCTACGAGCTTAAAGGATAGAGCTTTAACCGCGGATAAAAGATAAAAAGATACGTTGAAGTGAAATAATATCCCGCGAATATCGCTACCGAGACGGCAGTTAACACGATAAGTAAAGGAGAGGGTACACTGGGGTACATCATATAATATCTGAGATTTTCATAATATTTTTAACTCTTAATATTTTTAACTCTGGTAATTAAAATAGATCAAATTTAAAGAGCTTAAAATAAAATAAAATTTATTTTTTGTACTAAAATATTATAATTTTAGTCAAACAATATTAAAACCTTTTTATAAAAAAATATAAGTTAAGTAATGTCTGTGTATGGAAGTGTGGTAATATCTCGTCATGATTTGACTTCAGAGGCAGTATTGCTGCAAGTATCTGTCACTGCATGAGCTGAGTTAGGCGCTTCTGTGTTCTGTTTGGAATGGGAAAGAGCAACATTAAACACAGCATTCTATCGACCTCAGTCTTATGCACTTGTGGCCAATCTTAAATAAAACTTCAATCCAGTTTTGATTACAGATGTAATATTTCGACGGAAGTGACTTTCCATCCTTTGAACTGGATGCTCGTTTGCTATTTCAATGTCACAAAAAAGAAAACAAGTTATTCTGGATTTATCAATCTATACATTACAACATACCTGCCTACACGTAAGGAGTTTTTATGATAGTAATTAGGCCTCCTTACGATCAAGTGTGTCGAGTTGTCATCGTGTAATCTTATCAGCAGCCTTGAGGTGACACATTACAGTCCACAACTTCCTGCGTGGAACCAGCTGGGCTGTTCCGGTGGAGTTTGGTGTAAGGTCATTCATCAATGAAAATATACCTATACTTTCTAGCTACAATGTTGTTTGAATCTTAATCTTAAATTATGTTTCAATATTTGATACATATGATTTGTACAAGGAAAGAATCTTTAAGAATAGTAGTACATCTTTAAATTGATTTTTGGTGTCATTTGGTACAATAATTAAATATTGTAAAACATTTTAAGATATATGTACCTATAATAAATAAAAAAACTATTAAAAATAGAAGTTCTACCTATAAATAAAATCGTAAATACAATTAAATTCTTACAATAAAATAATAATTACTTTACGATTTAAACCATACATATTTTACCCTATGTCAGTTCAAATCAGATTAAGTTCTTTTTGTTTTCTTAAAATACAATTGAATGCTTTTAAAGTAAATCTACAACCAATTTAGTTGTAATGAATCGTTAGGTAAATTTTATTTTTCGTGTAAAATCTTTGTTCGTTGTCGTAAACAAACGCTTAACTACTCGTAAAATGTAGTGTTATAAGAATTCTCCTTTACCAGTTTCAAGACAATATTTCAAGGGACTAGACAATCAATTTAAATCATATCCGCGCACCGGGGATCAGAAAATATCTTATTTTCCGTTCGGCTATAACTTCGCCCCGCTGGACCGTCCGGCCTTAAGATACGGCGCGCCTCGGGCGAAATTAATTAGAGGTATCACGCACAGTTCGCGTAAAACTCATAACATATTTTACAGACTGTGCCTGAGTAAGGAATTCGTCACACTTACTGATACTAAAGAGTTGTACCTCCAGCTTAGCTTAGCTTAGTTGGTATAAAAATAGTCGATATGGCATACTTAAAAAGCGCATATTTAAAAGCTGGCTATGCATTTGCTACGTTTGAGTTTTAAGTGTTGAGTATTTATGCGACAAATCAATGCATTTTTTATAAGAAAGGACTTGACTGTTGAACAATAAAATTGAAGTGTCTGTTTGTGATTTCAGATTAACAACTTTTTACTGAGTTTGACGGGACTTTCACTAGAAGAGAGCTGAAGGTCTGAGGCGTTACTCTACTTTAATTTATCTACTTTAATTTTTTAAAAAAGCATTAGCGCGTGCTCCACGCACTGCGGCCACTGTCGCGGGAAAGTGAGATTACAGTTATGTTTTAGTATATAATAATATTTATTTTTATTTTTAAAACGCGGATGGAACCGCGACGATTAGCTAGTTACGAATAAATGTAGTATGTATTTTTATATAAATGCCGATTTTTGGAAATTAGAACATTTTAACTTTAATGGTTGTGAATGTAATGTGATGTTCTCAACTTTATTAAGGCTTGCTTGGTATTATTTATTTTATTAGCAATTAAAATCGTTTGTCTGCATGCAGTGAGGCAAGCGGGCAAGCAGCGAGCGGCATATTGATGACAATCGTCGGACGGATTTAGTTTCTTACTTACGAGTGTTATGTGGGGAATGACTGCCGTGCGAAATGGGAGGTGTTATGCCAACTACTAGCTACCAGAGATGCATAAATTGAAGTTTTATAAGACATTAAATGATTGTAGCATGCGGAAGCTTATGTATTAAGGTGCTCTTTAATTTTCAACTGAGATAGGTAATCACCATTTATATGTGCTGTTTTTGTGCAAAGTATTTAGGATTAAAATTTATATTACCTACAAAAATAAAGAAGCTACTTCAACTACAACTTTGAAGTAGCTATATGAGGCTAGAATAAAGAAAATTGGACATGCATGACAATATCGTAAACTCATTAATGTTTATTGAGCGAGTATTGCTTTATTACTTTTTTAAATATGTGGAATTAAATTTTAAATGTGTATGAGCTGTAGGTAGGGATATACGCCTTTAATAAATCTTCGTTTAATATTTTAAGAAATGAATATGATTACAATTTTAAAATTTAGAGTACTATTTTTCCGTCACATTATCTTGGCAATAAATGGATAGGAGAGAAACCGTCCGTAAATATATCTCCAGCTAACTAGAGACTCGGTCAGAATTAATTAGCCGTCACTACGCCACTTGGCAATAAAGCCTCCAAACCGTATCGAGTCTCCAAAACTTGCACTGGTGTTTCACCTACACCGACACATTACGTCACAAGAAATTACTTGAAGACTTTTCATTTCACGAAGACCCAAAAGTAATCAATTTTCACCTCAAAGGCCTTGAAATAAAAATGTTACAACGTGTTATCGTGAAATGAAATTTAGAGCTAAGCGCACACAGTGCTTATTCTAGAAGACACAGTGTCGTTTTTTGTTGAAGTTTATAGCGTTCAGACTTTTGACTTTGAGGAATTAATTGGCGTAACGGCAAGTTTTTTAATTACATTTGAAACTAAACGCACTCCGAGTGACTCGGACTTGTTGAGATCTCAGATTCAACGAAGCACTAATTAAATTATTAATAGGCCAAAATTTAAATTAATTACATTTAAAATAACTCTATTAGATGTAATGGCTGATCTTTTCATGAATTATCTTACGGAAATGTGTCATTAACTATAATTTGTTTTACGAATTTGCGAAGAGCTGCCAGTATAAAATTGATATGTATATATATTTAATATAAATCTATACATACTTATTGATTGTGATATAGATTATGTAAGATTAACAAATTTGTAGACAGATTAATGATTTCCTTTCAAATGTAATGTAATTAGTTTTTTCATCTCGTTGGTTTTTATGTGATAATCTTGAAGTTTAATGTCTACAAATTCAATATTATCACTGGTGCTAAGCGCAATAATGCTAATTACTTAAAGGTTACTTCTTAGGTACGTTAATTTGTGAGGGCTACATAAAATACAAACGATATTTAAAAAATTTAAAATACAATTTACAATTATCTATATTGGAACTCCTTCATCAAAATAAATTATATACGATCATAATACAAAACATATGTACAAAGTAAGCAAAACCAGGTACCAGGCGAACAGACGAGCGCGGGGATGTCATCGGACGGAGCCAGCAGGCTTCATTCTACTTCGCCGGTTCGCATCTCCGCCACGCGTTTAAACGTCCGTCTCAATTTTGAAACATATTCATTATCATATTTGAACAAAACGACTCACGCGACAAAAACTTTCTATACAATACACACCTGATTGAATTCACTAGGTCTCGCACTCTAGCTGTTATAAAAAATAATGTTCAAATCCGTTCAAACCACATGTCATAGTGAAGAGTATGATAGTAATTGATACGCCTGTTTTTTGTATGCATTTTAATCTGCACTGATCAGATTGATACGAACTTTGAATATGACAGTCTCTTTGTACATATTTGGTAGTGATTTGATGATTTGAATAAATATTTTTTTATTAGTAGGTATATTTAACATTTTATACACTTTCTATTTCACCTTATTAGCCAATGAGATTACGATTGACGTATGCCTACATCATATAGAATATATTTTAATTCAACATTAATCTACAGATGACAAAGCTTATTAAAATCAAAATGAGATTTTTACAGTGATTTGACAGTGGTAGCTATTTTTGACAGTGGTTTGTTTAAGCACCTGGTAACTGTAAAAAAATATTTTCCATTTAACTGATTAGAAAGCCATTAAAAAAATTACTTTTTTACCTGACCTTAATCTAGAAAAAAGTTGAGTGGTAAACTTAGTTTTCAGAGGTTGAACATTGGTATATTTGTGATTGACCTAGGTAAAGCATCAGATATTATTCATCATAGATAAAAATGTATATAAGCGATAATCATTGCTATCAAATAGACTGCACACTCGTTTGATATTTTATAAACTGTGACTGCTTGCAGCCTAATTCTTGTCATTCTGAGTTATGAAGATATTAGCGTATAACCAGTGATACGTACACTGCATATAGAGACTATACTTTGGACATAATTGACAGTTTATTAATAAAGTTGAAGAAACAAACAAGCCTGCAGTTTATTCAATGATACGTGTTCACTGGCGCTCATGGACATGTGTAACCACATCCATGTACAACATGAGTTTCTATGTGAATTTAATGAGAGATGCGTTGCCACTCCTGAGTATTTAGGTGATCGCTTCATATGAAATGACAAGGGATCCATACACTCTCAGCGGTGAAGCGGGAGTACCCAGACGGGCGCTGACGTTCATGGGCGGCAGTGTCCACTTACCATCAGACGGGTTGCATGCTCATTGGTTATTAACGTAATATAAAAAAATAGGTTAATTAAATTCCAGGCGAGAGTATTATATTATGTTATTTAGGTTTTTAAGTTAGAAAATAGGGGCGCTACAAAGTAACTGATTTTCAAGTGGGCGTTAGACGGAAACCTTTGGGAATCTCTGCTCTAGGTCGAGCCATCTAGCCAAGTCAACACCTATAGCTATGATAATAACAATGAGCAAAACCAAAAGCCAAGCACAAGAAAGCACCTGCACTCGAGTCAAAGTGTACAGGTTCGGTGTTTGTATAGATTAAGAAAGCCGTCCATTAGGCGACGTTTTCACTTTCACGGTGAGACAAATACACCTACATCTGTTAACTGGCCACTGCCTTCACAGGAATGTGAGCCAAGTGTGTTGTGCTGAGGATGGGTTCCGTTATTTATTGTTGGTACTACTTATACTCTTATACTTGACTACCTATTGCCGTAGTAAAATTATAAGAATCCAGAATACATTATTAGTTACTTCTTCTTTGAAGTAAGTTATGCTGCCATACACCCAAATGGTATTGATTCAATTTCTAGTCAGACAGATGACAAAATAATTAACCTAACCTAAGTTTTTAAGTATACTTGTCTATCATACTTCGACGGTAAGTAGCCATACAAGCTCTACATAATGGTACTATAACAAATAATCTGCTATATTTTAAACAAAATCCAATTATTTTTATGGCGTTATTCTTGTAATTGGCATTCGTTTTCAACCATATTTTTATTGAAAACAGGTTGTTTATTAAATATCAACGTTGCAGAATACAAAAGACTAGAATAAAATTTAACTTTTAATCTGCAATACGTGATTCACAGCGATGACAATAAAAAAAACGAATACGGAACCCAAAAGAGCATAGTATCTAGTTTACGAACCAGTTTTAGAATTACGACAGCCTCCGAAAAGCGCGAGGTCGCGATTGTTGCGGATGCATCGTTTGATCATAAACCTACATCGCACTAAATATTATGTTTCAAACATATCTACATATTCTCTAAAATGTGCAATAGATTTATAGAACCTTTTTACGAAATTTAAGTGGACGTAGTTATCCTGATGCTAAGTGCTCTGTAGTCTTTAATGTAAGTAGTCTTTGGATAATTCAGTCCAAAGACAGTTAACTCCGGATAACGTTAATACAGATCAATACTACGTCTTAAAATAAGTAAGAATTTATTGCATTAGTCTCTCCTTTCAAACTAGAAAAGAGTATCGCTCAACAGTACTTTAAGTCAAAAATTGTGACAGTGGTTCGTCTGGATATGATTTAGGAATAAAGATGTTATTCAGAAACCACATTGTTTGAGTTATAATTAAGATGTCCTACCTGTAGCTGATGACAAATGCTTTCCAACAACAGATCCAAAATAATACCTAATGCTGGCATTATTAATTTCACTCTAAATAAACACAATAAACACAATAAACACAATAAACACAATAAACACAATAAACACAATTATTAAATTCTAGTCATCTTTGATTGTTCAAGAAAACAAAGGTTTTTCTTACCCACTAACCATTTATAACCAAGGCATGATTGAATATATGTATGTAAATTGTACTTCCTTGTAAATATGTATGATCGTATTAAATAGTGATGAGGCCTGGCGCCTGTTTCCGACTCTCCCAGGATGACTGTGTTGGACCCTCGCCAACACCCATAAACCATTGTTTACGCTGGTGAAGTAACAAGCAGGTGACTTAATTCTCGTAATGTGTGGTCATTGTAGTCATCGCTTGGGCCCTGTATGGTGGACGTTATTATAATTTTATACGCAATGTGGAAACAGTATGGGCATGCTGCTGCCAGGTTAGCATGAATAATGCTGCCTCTTTCAAGTATTGGAGGTGGTTCGGGATTCAATATCGGCGAAGGGCTGAAAGGCATTACGTCAATACAAATTTCAACCATATAGTAACAGTGTTAAGTTGTTCTATTATAGTTTACCAGCTTTTGCATGCGGCTTCGCACGCATTAATACATATGCACCTTCCTCTTGAATCACTCTATTTATTAAAAAAAAACTGCATTAAGATCTATTGCTTTGTTTTAAAGATCTAAACATACATAGCGACAGGCAGCGGAAAGCAACTTTGTGTCATACTATGTAGTGAAGAGGTGTGGTAAGGAAAGTATGAGGTGTTACAGGCGTTTAGTGCTGTGTTCGAAGTAGTAACGCGTCTGTGGTCGGCTTAATATAGATTAATATTGCTTGAAGGCTTCTAACGAACTGAGGTGTTATTAAAAAAAATCTAATCACGGTTAAATTTCAACAACTAGTTAGTTAAAATACATAATTGTTTCTAAGTTTTTTTATATGATCGAAGTAGCAAACGAGCACGCAGTCCACCTGATGATAAGTGGCAACTGCCGCCCATGGTAAGCATATTGTTAGACAATAATATAACTATTGACACCTATACCATCATTATACAGCTTACGTAAATGCTTTGTCTTAAGTCAGTTATAAATAAATATTAATTAAAGTACATTTCAAACATGCAGTAATATATAATTTTATGTTAATACCTGTTACACACTGATTTATGATATATCATCAATTAATATTAGTATGTTTGTGTCACATTTTATGGCTAATATATTATGGTATTTAATAATATATGCATATTGGCTTCATGTTTCCTATATAGAAATAAATACTCCCTGTTGTAGAAAAACCACATTATGCATGACGACATCGATATATTGATATGTAAATGTATCAATTACGTGGCTACCAATCTTGAAAACTTAAAACGCTTTCTACACTCATTGCCCCACAGTAGGATTTTCTCCTGTGTCGTGGGTGCCATGGACATACACGAATATACAAACTCCCAGAATCAGAACGGAAATCTAAATTCATCATTTAGATGTCTGTCTGGCCGGGAATCGAACCCGAAAAGCTAATAAAATGGATCTTTTACATGTTACTAAATTCGGAACATCGATAAAAGAAATACACAGTTATAGGCACGACGATCGCCATGGCTCAACGGTTACAATCCAGGTTCCGGGTTCGATCCTCGGTCAAACAGAAGTCTGGATGAAATTGGATTTCTATCCTAAGTTTGGGTAATAACTTACTTGTCAATATTTGCGCTTAATTTGGTAACGACATAGAGTATCCTATAAATATATAAAATTATCATAGAAACTAAAAATGTTCCACTCCCTCTTTACTTGAAAAATATATTAAATACTACTAGTACATTAGATTCACCTAACAAGGTAAATACCTAACAGTATTTAGTTGTATCCTAGCATTATAATTAGCACACCTACACTTACAAACCAAACATCTTAACGGCAAGCGAGCCGTCGCGCGATTTTTCTAAATTTGCCTAATGGCTTATATCAGCTCAGAAACCGGCCCGAGTTGTTTTCCATTACCGCGATTGGCACGTGGCTTCCTAGTGGGTGTGGAGAGGCTCTCCTTGAGAACCTGTCGTTGTCACACGAATGTTGTCAGCTGACGACGACTTTGTCACGACTGCAAACATCGCGGACTGACTCCGCTAACATTTATAAGGTTCGCACGTGAGTCTGTAATTGTATTTCTGCATTCAAATTATTGAAAGATCGATATTTAATTAGAAATTAGTTTTTGATGTAAAGAGCGTATCTTTAGAGCTTTATTTAATTTTAGTGGTACGTAAGTTCATCGGTTTTTTCTTTTTATTTTCTTAATTCTGTATTCAATTAATGAAGATAAAGAAATAATACTATGAATGTAATTTACAGCTTGGGGTGCTTTTGTCATGGGTCATAGAAACATCCTGGTTTATAACAAAAATGTAAATTTATCTATATGTTTGATTGGCCGGAGGTCAAACATGGAACCACCTGTACATCACATGTATGATGCTTGCTGCGCTTTATAATTAATACATACAAACAACATGCATACTGTTTAACAAGATATAACTTATTTGTAAAGAAAATATATTTAAAGAATGCTTTATAGTTTCAATCAAGATTATGTATTGTGCAACCTACAAATCATTTACTACTTGTAAATAAGTTATAACAGAATTATAATACAACATTGTAAAATATTATTTTATTAAGTCGTGCCTTACATTTTGCGAGCTTAACTATACGTACCAGTTACGCATTAGATGGATAACCAGGAAAACGCTGCCTTTTATATAGAGTAGCATACGCATACCTATATTACGCAGTCGAGCTGCAGGCTGCAAATTACAGATGTCTGTAATCCACCTCAAACAGGATAGGAGTGGTTTGTGAAATAAACGAAAAAAAACTTTTTTTTTTAATTAGACTTATATATTTACTTGCCTATTTGTAAGTATTTACGCTCGCTTTGTTTTTAAAATTAGAACCTGACCATGGAAGATGAAATGATAATAAATATAGAAAAATAAGATTTTTATTAATAAACCTAAAAATCGTCAATCGTTTCTGAATATCAAAACAAAATCATGTGACAAACCCTAAGGACTCACGAGAAAGATAATCTTATCAATTTCGTCTTAGCCTGTTTATAACGATGATAGAAAAGTATAACCGCTGGTAGTATAGATAATCTGCACTTAGCACTACGGAATTCGAATGGATATTGCTAAAGTGGACATGTACATTATATACACAGTACCTAGAGTTAACTAGATCAGTGTGTTAAACACGCAGGTAGTTGCGAAGGTCAGATGGTAGAATCAAGTTATTGCCACATTGCGGAATTTTACATACACTTTTTTATGCTATAAACACAGGAATTTATTTATATACCTATATAATAAAGTTATAATTGTAATTTTATTAGTTTTAACGCGTTTGCTGTTTGTTATCGTACTCATTCAATATATTGCTGTGTAATCGCAACAAGTGGCAACCTATCACTTGCACAGTATCGTACACATCTTGCATTTGCAAAGGTGATAGGACCGGAGCAACACCGCCACACCTACTTCTGCCTTATAACAGCAGTGTTTAGCGCTACTGTGTTCTGGTTTGAAAGGTGTGGTACGGGTACTTACCCGAGGCGTTCCAACTCAGTCCGCAGGGGTAGTAACCCATCTGTGCATGCAGTGCTTAAATAGATTTACCTGTATTTCATTCCCTAAATTGAGCTAATGCCATTATTTAGATCTAACAAATATCTACAGATAGAAAAATCTAATATCTACACATCTTATAATTAGATAAGTATGTAATGTACCTATGTTAGTAGTATATTTGTGCTACAAAAGAAATGCATCCGTATATTAACAAATATTGACGACACGGTCACTTGTAGACCACATTTTA
>DWPV01005840.1:0-12011 GCA_018251915.1 Urbanus proteus proteus
GTTCATTTTCAATCTTTTTAAAAAATTAATGGGTTTTTAAATATGGATTCTACAACGTTTAGACATAAATAAAGGACTGATAAATGTCAAATTTAAATACCTATAAAATACTTTTAATTCAAATAATATTTATTATGTTTAAAAGAAAAAAATATTAAAAATAATAAGTTTAAACATTAGATACCTATCTACATAGGTACTTTTTTAATACTGTCTGTTTATACAGTAAAGGTACTTGTATAGATCAATGAAATGATTCAATTAACGGTTTTATCGGCCGTCCTTACAGGAGTCATAATAGTGGTTCACTAAGTCCAGGAGGCCACAGCTGCCTCTGGGCGTGGACAACGGTTCTGGGCACGCTTTCTCGAATTTTTAACACACATTATAATGTAAAACATCGCAATTTTAATTCAATTTTGTTAATAATGTAAATATCGGTTCGATTGCCATTATACCTCCGATATAAACGGTTGTGGTGTATCAGTATTTTTGGTTTAATTGCGCTCGTTATTAAAGCATTGATAATCATTGGTTTTGTACTTTTTATGCAGTTTGACTACTTCTTTGGCAATATTTTTCTTTGGTTTCGCTATATTATGGTTGTAGTCCCCATTTTTTAAATATAGGTACATTGAAGTTCCAGGATTTTGTTTAAGTATTGACGGACTCAATGGTCACTTGAAAGGTTTTTTTACTCTTTTTTTTAAGTCCTATTATGAAAAAATTAAGATAATGACTATATTAATTTTTTCATAATTCCTAATTGTTTCAACGTTTTATTTGGACTAAGGAACAAACAATAAGTTATAAGGCGGTACCTACTCTCCCTTGCAATTTAACGCCTGAAGATTAATAGTTCTAAGTTCTAGTCACTTTTTATTGACTCCGACAATATCATAAAATCAACTCAATGTTTTAATTTTATAAAACGTTAATTCCGTTTTACATTTTAAAAACGTATTCTTTTTTTATGAAACAAGTTTACGTGCTGTGAAGGTTTATTATATAACACTTGTTTAATTGTAAGTTTAATTAGTAATCAACACTTGAGAATTATTGTTAAGCTACTGAGGGCGAATGAAATGGATAATAAACATAAATACACACAGAACATGGGGTACATAGTACGATTATCATAAAACTGAGTGGCGATCGAGACTAGATAAGACTACAAAAGTTTCAACATCTGAATCTGCTATTTTACTTTTGCGTTTTCAAAAACAACTTAATGTTAATCAAGAACCTTAAGACTATACTACTAAGATCTCTTTTTAATATCCTCGAAAATTTGATTGCAATATTATCCTTGTCCTGAGTAAAGTAGTAGGTTCGATACTGATCTGAACTCTCGCGGTTAAAAGCAGACATACTCGAACAAGTCTGTAACTACCGCTCGAATTAATGTCATAGTTTTTCTTGCTGCAAATTGTTATAATTTTAAAGCTCTTCACGATCAAAGCAAACAGGAATCCTCGGACAATCTCGAATGGAGAGATAAAGCCTAGCGCGTACTTGCGCTTGCTATGTTGATTGGCAATTCAATGAGGGAAAATGCAGAAGAATAAAATTGTCAATGCATTTTTTGAAAATGAACCAGCAAATGATCTTGCAGTATAAATGGTTAGTCATTACCTACTGTTCATTTCTTATCAACTTCCAAAAAGACTAGAGGTCTATTTGAAGTCGTTCACGGATGCAATGTTATTTCGAAGTATTAAGTTCGACTGGTTTTTAACTTATCGTAATCAGAACACAGTAGCACTTAATGCTGTTGTAATAAGAAAAAATATAATATAACTACATCAATGTAATGTTTTATATGAATTAACATTCTAATTCGGTACTGTTAATTAATTTCCATGTAGCAAAACAATGATAATATCTCCCCATTTAATTATCAGAATTCACTCTTTAGCCCGAAAAGTTTCGTAGATATATTATAGGTATATTTGGCATCTCCAAAAACGTAACTCATTAATTTATTTATTTTCGAATTTATATACAACATATGGAATGTGTCTGTTACATATTCAAAAATACAAATACCTATGTTTTGATTTTTCCATATCATAACGAGATGCAGAGAATTCAGTTTTATTTACGCACGTGTGGATGTCGCTCGTCAATGTGTCATTCGGATACGGCGTATAAAGTTAATGCCGCGTCCACACGTGTGGACTCGTTTGGATGCAAACAACTGAGTGACCTCGTGGTCGAGCGTGTAGATGAAACGCAAGCTTTTCATTTTGATTTCATTTTGATCCGCGCCAACCTCTGGCAGCGCCTGGGTACGAAATCTATAACATCATCTCTCGACATGAAAAGTTGACGAAATCAAAAAGGTCGCTTAGTCCTATGACATCTATACTTAATTTATATAAGGAAGGCTTTGTTCCACACTACAAGACTACACAAACTAATCCAAACGCTCCATCTACACCTTATTATTTGTGAAGCTTTGCCGACGCTTGCCACACGTGGGGACGCGGCGTAAGACTTTTATTAGTAACCCACAAATGTAATCGTTTACATGGAAGCACCTGGCTCCAAGGTTTCCTTTTTGTTTAACTGATTGATTGATACATATTTTATTCTATGCAGAAATCGCGTGAATATGTCAGATAAAATAAACAGAATTTGTAAAATCCCGTCGCAGCGAAACGCTGTTTGCATTCAAATATAATACAAGTAGCTAATGGACGTAAAGTGAAAACCTTTTCGTAGATAATATTTTTATAAATACAATTTATAATCCTGTGTGGTTTATGTATGTAACTTTTTAATATTTTTGCCTATATAAAGATGTAAGAATGACATAGAGTTCTAATCCGTCAGTTTAGTTAATTAGACACATATGCTCTTTTGATATGTAAAATATTTTATGGTTTGCATTGCATTAACTACAGCTGCATGAGCAACCGAAACAGAAACAATAAAACAAATAAATAAGAGCTTTATATTAAATATACGTAGTGCAAAATCTCAAAATTAAAGATTTTTAATAGGAAAACTTTAATGCGCTTAAAAATGTAAAATAAAGGGTGCCTATATAAAGCGCACAAAATAGGAGATAATAACATGTCATATAGTGTAACATGAAATTAAGATGTGGAATAAAGCCATAAGGCACTGAGAGGCGGTGAGGCGGCTTTATCTAGATTCCAGTTGTAAAATTGAATGGCCCAGTACGTCCCGGTACTTGCTTGAGGCTAAAATAAACATTGGCTTATCGCCACGGTAACACCAGGTCTTTTGATCGGAAACTACAATGCTTACACGAATAATCATAAAATGAATTAGGAATAATCATCAAGAAATTGATACGTTTGGATTGTAAACGAGAGTATCAGAATTACATACTTAATTAACATTCAATTGCAAGAATATTTAAAAAAAAACTGTAAAAATAATGTTGTAACTGTTAAAAATATTTACATTTTCTTTCACAAAAGATTTTTATATCGATATGTAAAATCGATTATTGTGACACTTTTTCGCAACCACGGCAGTTTTCTGACTCAGTGTCATATATTTTATTACTTAGTCAAAATGTATAATATGATGATTAATTTATACATTCAATTTAAATGTTAATTATGGCATCTGTTGATCGCAATTCGTATGTATTTGACCCATGCTAAAGCAGAGTATTTCCACCATAGGTAACACCTGTCGCTAGATTAGAAGAAAATGTTCTTTTAATCCTTTTGTTCTTTTAAAAATATTAAAACTTAAACGTAAACATTTGCTTTTTTTCATAACAGAGAAAAGTTTTATTTATTTTTGGTAGTTAGTGCAAATAATAAATACAACAAGTTCTTTAGTCAAACAATATTTAAGAACAAGTTGTTTTTAAACTAAAAATAATGCATAGCATTTCCGAACGCAATAGTACAAGCGCTTTAGGACGTGATGAAATCGAGGCAATGAAATATAAATCAGGGCAATCTGTATAGATGAGCGCCCGTGAGCTTTATGCAACGGATATAGCAATTTGTACAATTCAAACAAAAACAATTAGCCGTTTAGCCGCACTTTAAATTACGTAGATGAGCGATAAGGAATGTTACTTGAGAAAGTGTAAATAGAATTACCGAGGGACGCAATGCAACATGCAATAAATTACGTACTGAGACGAAGAAAAATTTGTTGGTTAAGTTTTATATAGGGATGTAGATCTGGTATCGATTAATCGAATAATCGATTGTTAGTCATATAAATCTATCAACACCACGAGATAAATCGATTTCAAATATCTAAAGCCAAACATTGCATTTCTCTTCTGTCATAATAATATTGATAAATGTTACTTTTGATTTCCTTCAATTTGCCGACATATTTAGAGTGTAAAAATATTATAAATCTAATATCGATTTATAAGAAATTGACCCTTTACATTACGATTTTCTAGATCAATTTGCCAGACAGCGATTAGTACTTTTCAAAATCGATATTTTTCGGAAAAAACCGCCATCCCTAGCTTAAGTCACTTTAATTTATGCACGCATTCTGTAATGTTAGCAACACCGATGCGATATGAGTACAGGTTTTCGGAGACATTTTGGTGATAGTATCAATAATATGTAAATGTCTCGATCGGCAGATACTATCGGTGTACCAAATGAACATATTTGAGATAGTTGGAATTGATTCCGTAAAATGGAATACCTTAATCTCAAATGACATTGTAAGTTAGTGTTACTTAGTAATAATGCTATTTAGGGGCTAATTTTAGGTAGTTGTTACAAGTCCGGAACTCGAAGAGTAGGTACCTACTAATCAAATCTAAAGCCATCAATATAATACATCTAAAATACACACACACGTATGTGTAATACACATCCAAATTCATTGTTACATAAATATTATAGCTGTAACAAATAAGAAGTATCTCTCAGTAACTCAATTTGTCAGTCTAGTCCATAGCCGACATCCCGTAGAAGCGCGTGGAAACAATATATCTGCCTTCAGGCTACTAAACGATTAGCACAAAACAAACGTGTGTAAGATTGAAATGCGAATTTTGATATCTCAATCTGTGCCGGGTCAGAGACGCCGCGGTCACGACACCCTTCGGTGGTCACGAATGCCTCACAATATTAATTGTTATCGGGCGAACAAATTCATACTAAACGGATGTTATGGGAGACTATTCATAGTTTGTGATACTTTGAAAATCCATAAAAGTTGTTTAGTTTAGCTTTTGTGTGTCACTAAAAATTCGAAAATTTATGATTACGGTCCAGCTTCGACTACTGTGCGAACTACTCGCGCTTAGAATTGTATTTGAATATTATAAAACAGCTATATAAATGTCACGTAAGCGAAAGTTAATAAATACATTAATTTATAGGATTATAGTTTTATGACATTGTCTCCTATTCCATAATCGGAGTGAAGATATACCTTAATTAGTTAGTGATGTATAAAATAAAACATCGATTGAGTTTATAAAATATCAAATAGAACTGAATGACAAGTAAATTGTACTTTGTTGTACCGCGCGGTCTTATATGCACATGCGTGTTACATTCAAATGAATGAATTAATCCACTGTAAAGCCCCGCGTCCCATTTGCGTGACAGGAAAAGTATCTATGAAACAATAGGATGCGAGTGACACGCAGGCGCACCCGAACTATACTGCTCGCGTGATAGGAAAATTCCATGAATGTATATCTGAATGTACATTCTAAAGAATACAAATCATTACTGTGAATATGGCGTTTCACAGGGCAAAGGTCTCGATTAACCAAAATTAAACACAGGATACCGGCTCAAGGCTCGGATGCTATAAATTGACCGAGTAAGTGAATTTTGACTTATTTTCAATTGATATAATTAATAACTTGGAAATAAAGATCTTACCCTTATGCATACATAGATAGCTTAAGTTGTTTGTATTGAAATTCTTGAATTAATTCAAAGACTATATTCTTGACTAAATTATATGTATATTTCTGCCTAATAACAGCAGCACTTAACGCTACGGTGTTCTGTTTTTAAATGTGTATGCGATAAGGAAGATATGAGTTTTCAGTGATAAGACGACCGATCTTTATACGCTCTTTTTCTACTTCTACATTTAAAAAAATGAAAATGTCTGCTTGTTTTTTTAACGCCTGACTTCTTCTTAGTTGTAATCAGTAAGGGCCGTCTGGTGAAACTATACATAAATTCATGAATGCAGCGCGTTTCTTCTATTATGATGTAATATATTACTGTGAAATGGATGGAACTAATCTCAATTTAAATAAAAAGCGGCAATGCGGAGAAATAAATTCAGAATTGCAGGTTAATCGGTATTTTACTGTCGATCCACATCAGTGGCGTTCTATAAAACAACACATTCGAAATTTAATGACTGCTTTGAATTCTGTTTTAATTAATTAATGCAGTATCGGTAACGTATTAATTATTCGAAATTCAAATTCACTTTGCGACATATTAAATTGGTTGTAGGGCCAAATCAGGGTCGGAATAGTTTAGCGACTAATAGAAGGGCTATTAATTACGTTTGTGAATCCATGCATATAATGAAAATGAAAGTTTCGCTTGTTTGTACATCGCATATATTTACAGAAAAGGTGGCACTGAGAATAAGTAATAATAGGTTTTTTATTTTATTTTCAGTATATATAATCTCTGTTATTTGTTATATTATATGCAACTAGCCTCTCTTAGCTGTTGGAGAAGACCCGTGCCGAGCAGGGACATAAATAAGGTTGCGGCAAGAAGTATTAAAAATAATCAAACTATAACTAGTGAAGTTACTCGATCGACTCTACGCTTTTCTATCACAGATTTCTCTATTACAAATTAAAGTTATGTTATATTTCAAGCACAGATGAAACCGCAGGGCAAAGCTACTAGAAAATAAGAATGCGATTGTGTAGCCGCAATTAATTATTGCTAATTGACTCGTAACATTATTTGAATAACCACGATTAATCTTTAAGTTAATTATGACAAAGTAGTTATAATGGGTCCACGTGTGATAATAGTGACAAGTTATAACTCTTTTCAACGTATATTATTAGGTATACTACTAATTAGTGAAATCAGTTTCATATGGTTGGCTAATGATTAGGAACTTGACAAATAGATGCAAATTCGCTGGTAGTTTTAAATAATCACTACATAGCTCAGATAAATAAAATAGGTAGATTACTCACCGCCTTGTATTTGAGTGAAGCCAAAAAAAACACGCTACTTTCATGTATTTGTACGCACGCGCTTACACAAAACTAGCGTGATTTAATATCAGCACCTTTGTATATTTACCCTCACATAATCATTTTTATAGCCCGACCATTTTAAAAATGGCGTCATTTATTTGTTAAGAATGATAGGTCTACTTTATTTATCTGAGACATAGTATAAAACAAAGTCGCTTTCCACTGTTTACACGGGAACAGATGTACGCTTAGATCTTTAAAACTACGCAATGGATTTTGATGCGGTTTGTTTTAATATATTCAAGAGGAAGGTTTAGATGTAATTTAAGGCGTGCAAAGCCGGAGGCAAAAGCTAGTTATGTATATAATGTTATCGGTAATATAATAAAGTTATTTTTTTTTTAAAGATGGTAAGGAGCATTCAGTCGGCCTGGTCTACTGCCGGCTATGGATATTTATAGCTAACTCCATATAGCACGGATTCAATCTGAAATCGAATACGGATAAGGATGGTCGCCTCAAAAAGTCAACCGATTTTAACTGAAAGTAAGATAAATTTAAAATTCGATTCGGACTTGACCATTTCACATACTTACATCTAGTGACAGGACAAGGAGGTAAATTCCAGGTATTTAAATTTTAAGTTCATATTACTCAAACAGGCATTAAAATGTCAATCACCAAAGCAAAGATAGTATTAAGAAGGCTTATTTAATTTGAATGTGTTGCAGTTACGGTCCTTTTGCAAATCAGCTATAAAAATACTTTTGTAGAAAGCATATTGGTGGAGTCCATGAGAGAAAGAGTTAACTGGAAATGGTAGGTGGGTGAATCGAGACAACTACCTGTATGAACAGCTTTGCCTACTGAACATTAGTGCTTGCTAGTTATTGAAACATGTAAATTTTGTTTTTTCCGATAGTTTTTTTTTAAACTTCATAAACATGTTTTTTTTATTGTTGACAACAGGCAACCAATATGCAGGTTTTTAAGTGGTAAGAATACGATTAGGTACCAATTTCTATGCGTTTAGCTACAGTGATTACAATATTAATCGACTCCTATGCCACTTCCTCTTTTTCTCCTTTCCGTGGTGGAGGCAGTTTACTTTATCGATTGGAATTTACATTTATCATTGTTACTATATTGATGTATGGCTTAAAAGACTTCGCTATGGCTTTAAATTCCCTTTCGCTATAAATTTCTTTAACAAAGCCTGTATTTTATCTTTTTAATTTTCCGTTTGATAAAGTAATGACGTTAAAATATTATGAACTCGAATACTGATTGTATCTTCAAGATGAATTATAATTTATTGAAGAATGAAATAATTGTCTTTCTGGGGTTAAAAAATTGTTACGAGTGAAATAGGTTACTTACTCCTTGTTCATTTATTGCAGTTTCAAATTATTTCATCACCACCATGCATATTTATATCTTATGTTAGTATTAAAGCACTGTTGTTCGGGTTTCCAGACTGTGCCACGGTACAATAACTAACACGAACCGTTCAACTTAGATACTCATCAGAGAATAGAAATGCATCGATTTATGGTAAGACGTAGGTATCTTATCTATGATCGACAGTGGTGGACCAGATTACCTAGTTGCGCTACCTAAAATTCCCGCACCTATACCGTGCCATTTTATAATGATTTTAAAGGCCCGCATTTTTTCGTAATTTCAAAATAAATGATAATGGTCGTGCGACCGAATTTATTTAAGGGCTGTACACGTGACGCAGCGGCTCTCCGGCGCCAATGATGTTGGATAAAAAACAAATAAAAATTATTAGAGCTAATGAGTGTGTAATTTCGTAGGACGCGGAGGGTGGTTCGCGGCCGGCGGTCCTCAACCCTACCTGGAGTATCACGCTTCGTAGTCATTAGGGGCTGCTAGGAATTTTTGCGGGATGAATCTCAGTAAGCGCGTTCTTTTTTTGTTAAATTTGTATACTTTTGGGAGTAACAAAAACACAATATAATATTCCTTTTTGAATAAATTACATTACTGATTAAGAAACAAGAAGAATCTAAAATTATATTTGATAAAAAACCGCCTTCTATTTCTACACAAAGTAAAAAAATAGATATAATTAAAAAAAAATGATACAATATATATCTCTGAAGTCGGCGCTACATTTTAATTACTATGAAACTGTGCCAATATTGTTGCCTCTTCCTTCATTTTGAAGTGGATTAAACATACTTATTCCGTTCCAGAAATACTAAAACAAAACAGAACACAAATAAAAATTGATCGACGTAAAGATTTAAAATTATTAACCAGTGCCCGTTAAATAACATAAGTAAACAAGGAAGTAGCGAAGCTTGTAGCAAAAGACCCAGGGGTGGGCAACAATGAGTTGCATTGAGATCGGTTCATTGGCAACACTGTCCACCCACGCAATGCGATAACAAGTGAATACATCTGCCTGTTTGATTATACATATTATGTCATGTCTCGTGCCTTGTAAATTGTACCGAGTTCTTTACAAGCCACTGGATAAGTAGCCTTGTTTATTTATAAGCTGACGATTAACTGTAAACGAATTGAAGAATCAGATTTTTATATAAATATTGATAGTTTAGTGATTTAAAATTAGGCATCTCAAGGATCTGAGGTTAGAATCTTGATCACGCATTGAAACATAAAACCATTGCAAGGAACCTCCAATACTATTAAAAAACATCTCAAGAGTGTGTGAAGTCTACAAATCTACGCTTTGCCATTGTGTTGATCTATGGTCTATATTTGCATCAGTCTAAGAAAATACCTGTGTTCAATGGGACTGTAATGGGTTGACAATAATAGCAGCTAGGCACTATAGTTTTTCAAGGTTTCGAAAGGTGACCATTTTTATAATTAAAAAAAATGTTAAAAATTACCTATTAGACGATTGATTAACTATATAGACAAAAACGGAATATCTGTTCCAGTTTGTCTTACAGAGTTGATGCTGCAAAAGTAAAAAAGTTGATAGCTACTAAAACAATCTAACGTTGAGAAGTTTGGTTTAAACCAATACTTTTTACAGCCACTCAAAGGGGTCCGGCGTTATTACGATCGCTCGTCACTTTGTGGAGGATTTCAATTTACTTTATTGTCTATTTATTTATGCGTAAAGCTGAGATGATGAGCGATGATTGCCTAATCGCACAGAGAATGCATGGAGTCGACGTGAATATAAAACTTTTTAAAGATTATATGAAGTATAGAATTGAATTTGGAACAAATCTAAGTTATCTACATTTATGTCATTTTATAAGATGGAACCAGTTTTAATTTTAAAGACGAAGTATTGATTGAAATACCCTATTTGTTATTTCGTTTTATGCATTAGGTTCGAGTATATTAAGTAAACATTAGTGAAAAATTTTATTGTCCGTAAGTACAAGAATGAAAATCAGAATGTTGGTAATGTTGGAAATGTTGTTATTTTACATAAACAAGTAATGGTTATTACAATTATAAAATCTTATTTGACTTATTTGTTTATTGAGTATCATATTGGCGATTATCTAAGTTTTATCTAGTTTTAAAACAATTCAAATTTAGTGTATAAACTCTTAATATTTTTAAGATTGTTTTTGTTTCCACTTATGTCCCTGTTCCTAATGTAACTAATACTAACGATCCCAATCTACATGATTAAGTGCATTATGTTTACAGGCCGGAATTGCTCTAGCATTAAGTGGGTCTAATAGAGAGCATTTATCTTAATACCAGTCTCCACAAAACGTTTGACGCGGCCCTAATAACACGACGCTGTGTCAAAAAACCAGATTACCCTGTTTTATAACCAACCATTTAATTTCGCTCCAGAATATTTTCCCTCGTAATAGAATAAAACACTAATAACACTGTAGGTCAAAAGGTACAAGCATAATAATGAAATCTAATTTCCAACGACAAAACTCCACCCAGTCTTAAGTCGTTTCTTTACAGCATCGACATTACGGCGTTATTGAATCAGAGTTTAGAAAAAGTATTTCCAAAACAAACAAAATATAATTAATAGTCTGCGCATTTTCATATTTCTTCTAAATTAAATTTGGGCGTGATTAACTCACTTGAGGCGTTTTCTCTGTTCATCAATCAAAGCGTGGTCACGAAGAGTGGAAGCGCCATTTACTTCCTAACGTTTGTCTCGCTCCGTCTTTTGGTGACTCGCATTAGTGAGAGAGGAACGGATGATTTTGACTGTTGATTAGACAGTACTCAATTACAATTTTCAGGGTTCACACGGATGCCCCGGGTGCGGTCAGACGGCCGACTTCAGAAGCCTCGGTAATCAATTTTATCCACAAACGGCGGTTATTAATTGATTTTTTCTCGCTAATGACCAAAAAGAACATCTGCCAAATCGACAGCGTTGGTCGTTAACGTACGTGCCAAAATAATGTATTAGTCGTCTACACATTACACGAAGTTCTTATGCGTGAAACCCAACTTGGGAACACGTGCCGCCTTATGACGGAGATATAGGCGGATTTTATGGAAGTCTTGCTTTTTGCAAAGCTTACGTAGTCTATGCAATAAATAAAATTTTTCCACTGCTTTCAAATTAAACAGCCAAGGCAAAAATGTAAATTTTAATTTAAAGGTTATTTAAAGAAAAAAAAAACATAATTTTGTTTAAATTACTTTAATTATCATATTATGTCTACCACATTTTTCTTGCATTCACAAATTAGTGATGACGATACAAATAAATGATATTCCTTCATATAAAGAGCCGTAGATATAAAAGTAGTTCCAGAATAGGGCTACGGTATCCCCAGCCTGTCGTAAGAGGCGACTAAAAGGGGGCTTCCGGGGTTGCGGGCGG
>DWPV01005841.1:0-12011 GCA_018251915.1 Urbanus proteus proteus
AAATAAATTTTCCTTCGCCTAGCTTTTCGCTTGTGGTTTCGCATTTATATTTGGAATTTCAATAAACCTTCACTTTCATTTATCTATTGATATAAATGATTTCTGTAATGTAATGGTTTAAAATTTTAAATGTAGTGTAATGCGATGAAAAAAAACATATCATTTTTGATTTTGTTTCTATGATATAAAAACATTTTTCGCTCTTGTATAGAGTTGCATATTTTTGCAGCATTTACGCTTTCCAGCGTCGATAATGTGGATTATGTACCTAATCTTATGCTTTTTATTAATCACGTTGGTCTTAATTATTTTCCTTATAATCTAAACTGCATTGGGGCAGTATGGTTTGCTCTTAGTTTCCTCTATAGGTAGAGATCCGTAACCAAAAGAAATACATTAATAATCAAAATCAAATCAAATATATGTATAGGTAATCAACTCTATATAGAGTCTATTAAGTCTGAGGACTAATGTGGTTGCCTCATATTTAAAGCAGGCGACATTTACCCCCTTCCGCTCAAACGTAATTACTGCTTCAAGCTAGACACCAGTGTGGCAGTTATATTACAGGTTTGAACCATACTGGCACTACCAACGTTTAAAATCAAAAACTGACCTATAAATAAGCGATTTATTGTTAGAGTAAGAGCTTCTTATGCCCTTTTGTCTTGAACAAAGTCCAGGATCAGTAATCATTAAAAATATATTTCAAGGATGGATTTGGATGTCTTTTTTATTACTTACACGGTCCTTACTTCTTATGTTAAATAAGAGAGAACCCTTGTCGTACTTATAACACCCTGTCTGATGATCACTAATAACTGTCACTATACAGGTTGTATAATAAATAAAGAATTTCTAAAATTATTTAATCTAAAATTATACATATTCTATTTTAGGCCGCAAAAAGCACCATTATTTTCCTATCTAATTAACTTAAATTATGGACACATAATGTTTACGTAGATATAATTAATTGCAAATTATACATCGCGTCATGAATATAATTGTTAATTATAACCGTTTATAATTACACACGATTGAATAAAATTTTAATATGTAACCCATTTTTTATTACGGCAAAATGAGGCAAAATACCGTTAACTAGGTGTTTATTGATAAAGTAACTTATAAAGTTTTGCAGATTAAGGTAGGTTGCAGGTTGGTAATTAGGTTGCAGGTAGAAAATATCTACCAGTACTTTAAACAATTCTCTCAGTTGTGGGAGAAGATCCGTGCCCAGCAGTGGGACATAAAAAGGGTTGCGACAAACTGGTAGATATTTAACCGTTTAACCAAGTGTAGTTGTAAGTTTTGTAAAACTCTATTAAGAGGTAAACATAAAATTGGTAGAACTTTATTTAGTACTTTTGCTATATATACTTCGATTTTTTTAAGGTTTAAGGGAAATATTTTTTGCTACGAAGGTGGTAGAGCCCTAAATTAGTGGTCACGGGTAGAAATGCACCTGTCATCTTCTTTGACGTTGGTTAAGACTTAAATCTTTAAATCATTGTCATTTAAAATTGTAGTCGTTTGGTTTCTTACATAGATTAATTGAATGAAAAAAAAGTTGACAAAATTAAATTGCATAAATCTAGCCGCATTGTTATGTCTGGTCAAGTCTAAGCCTGTCTTAGTTTACAGCTGGGAATGCTAAACAATATATTATTGTCTTCAATGACCTAACTTTTTCAGATGACGGGAATAAACCCGTTAATCACGAGTAGGCGCTGAAAGCATTACACAAAATACCGAATATTAGGTTTATTTTGCGATATTTTACTGCCATGTAGTAAAGCCACAGTAGAAAAACACGATCCAAATCGTAGAGGATTATAGAAATAAAAATGTGCTCCAATTTTCATTTGTTTTTCATCCAAAAATAATTCTCTATCTAAACGCAATATTTTTGAGAACACATCTGGTCGCCCCTCCATATTTTATTTATGAATCTCGGCTCTATCATTCTTTGACCTTGATTGAGAATCAGGCTAGCTGATATAGCTCTGATCGGATTTACATTTAGAAATATTCTTAGGGACTTAATATTACAATTCCTTTGTTGGGTCATGCTTTAATGGCGGTCTCAATTCATTCATCGGTATTAATTTATGCTTATTTTAATACATTAGAAATTAAAATAAGTATGGTTAAAATAAACGTCTTTTGACTTACGTAGGTTAGATTAGTTTAGGGTTTACTGTTACTGAATATCTTATTTGCAAAATTGTATAGGTTTTTTTACTTTGTATTATTTAGATTAATAATAATTACATTTTTATATTGGAGTAGACGTGTGTATGGTCTCTATTTCACCTGATGGTAAGTGATGATGAGGCCTATAATGTAACACGCTTATCTAGAAGATGCCTGGTAGGTACTTCACATTAATACTGTGTAATAATAAATCGCTTCTGATAACAGTGATTTTTAATAGAATAAATTTCAGCTTACTCCTCAGACAGACAGCTTCCATTCCAAGAGTTCAGATTTTTTAAATTTATATGCGTATAATTTATCACTTGCCTGAACGGAGAAGAAAAACATCGAGAGAAGACCTAGATACAAGATATCAATAACATAAAATGAAAGGAAATAATTTATTGCACAATTATGTTAATGACAATACCAACATAATTTAAGACCTTGTTGGAGTATTTATTTGTACATAGCTTCATGCGTATTGCGTAGCAGTTATTTACGATAACAATTAATTTAAAGAATAACTAGTTTCCTATCTGTACCATCCTTTTCTAAGAGGTATTAGCGATTAAAAAGATACGGCGAAATAAACTTCACATCATGGGCTATAGTATTCATTTGGATCGTTAAAACTATAACATTTCAAATAAACCTAGGTAGATACACGTTAATGAAATAGTTGTTTAAATTCCGTTTCGAGAATTAAGTTTCGAGGACTTAAATACTGCTACCGGTCAGTATCTCTATTACAAGTTCATTACGTTTAGTGAAATGTTTCTTGTTTACGTTTGGGCTATACGTACAGCAGCGCTCCTAGCGGACTGTTTAGGTACTAAAACTTTACTATGGAAAAACGGGCGTAAACGTAAACCGAGATTGTATCAAGAAAACGCAATAAACTCGTGCTAAGGGTACAGTCTATCAGTGTGACTGACCGGTGGCATTACTTATTTATAAAAGTTCTTTTTAATTATATGTATCGTCTGTAATTAAATGAATAGTTATTATCTAATTTAGGTATCCATATTTGAAATATTTTGCGATATGTAGATACGTGTAACATGCCTCATTTTATCTAGTAGTTGTTGTGATCAGGAGCGCCTGGTTTCAGTATTATGCAATATTAATTAAAAATTCATTAAGTTCGATGCAGTCGAAAGTAATTATCTCGGTAATCAAGCGACGCGTTTTCATTAACACTCCGAGTATAAAGGGTTAAAAATCTATATATTTACATAAAAATATATATTCTGTACGGTTTTGTAGCGCAAGGAATGTTTATAACATTCTCTGCTAGTAACTCTATACAGGGTGAATTTTTCAAGTGTGCATGGATGGGGAAATCTGAAACTATAAGAATTAGCGAAAAATGCTGAAAGGACTTATGAGGCCGAATTTGATTAAAACCAAAATTGCGTATTTACTTTTTCAAAAAAATCATTTATCTAGCCGGGAATCGAATGATTTCATTTTGTAAAACAAATCACACCCTGTATTATTGCGCCATCTGCTAGTGTTATTTATAAGGAACAAATTTTGATACAGGTACATGTACATTTTAAATGTAACCTTTTTATTCTCAAAGCATCGCAAATAATTGAAAATAGAGAAGGCGATAAAAATATTCTTATTACTATGAGAAGTTGATAAGTATTATCTTCCAATTAACAATGTAGTGAAACTAAACAATAGCATATTTACAAACAAAATATAATATTTTAAAGGGTCCATAGTTCTTTTGCCGATAGTGAGACGATATTAAAGGCTAAACAATTTATTAATGAGATAAATATAAATATGAATTATAAATTATCTTTTTTGCCTATAATTTTTTGTCAAGAATCACGCACCGGAAATAATCGAGTCAGACAATAAAATTTAAATCTATTTCTTGGCGACCATCAAGTAGGTGTATTTGTGGAGTTCATCCGCTTCTATCATTGTAGTACAACCCAAAATTTTCTCATAAAATTAATGACGATCATCATTCAGAAAGAATTATTGAGCAATTGTTTTTCTGACACAATGCCATTATTTAACTGAGAAAGTTGCTAATGACTCCCGATCAAGTAAGTAAATACATAGGTTTTTATTTAAATACATTACAACGGTTGTTTACACACTAACCATTCATATTCTCATCTTACCACACTATACTAGATACAAGCAAAGCCGGTTGCGGTACTTACACTTGAAAGCCACAGGATGGAGTAAGAATAGATGCTTTAAACTAGTTTTTACTGGAGTAGGCCAATAGTCCAGTAAACTCTGACATAACCTTGTAGAGTTACAACCGTTTCAGGCTACTGAAAGTTGAAAATCGATCGAACTAAAAAGAAATTCTACTAAAAGATATCTGCACAAAACAAAAAGTTACGAAACTGTCAGTCAAGCGAGTATTGCGATTTCTATCGCAATCAAAATCTGACAAGAAAAATCTGTGTTACTTGTTTGGTAACAACTCAACTTTATATAGAATGATCGAAGATTGAGCTTTATTTAGGGGACAGTGTTATTAAATTCCTTTCGAAGATGTCTTTGACAAATGTATTTTGAAACTTTCAACATTTGCTTAGCGGAGAAATAGATCAAGGTTCAACTTTTTATTACAAACTTTTTCACTTCGCAGAATCTTGTCATACATTGTAGCTTAACTAGCGTACCTATGTTCTTTCAGATATTATACAATACACAACACAAAAAGATTTAAATACAGTATATGAATTAAATTATTCTCAATCAAATTTAAACTTTTGTAATTTAAGTTTGTGTAAAATAGTTTAATGATTGTTATTCACGTTCTTTTATATATTTTCTAGGATAGGATGAGTGAAAAATATTTTAATGTTTTATATTTACGTTCTTATATATAATTTCTGGGAAAGGATGAATCTCGTCCATACATAACAGAATTTAACCTAGCATTCATGTTTATAGATAATCTCTTAAGGAATAAAATACTACAAAACAAATTTTATTAGGGGCTCGGCTGTTCAATTTTATTACAGCTTTCTGATTTAATGGAAAGTTTTTGGCGAAATGCCAATACATGTGTCTCGATGTCATGATAAGATCACGAACGTAGGACAAACACGTTTAGTCAATCTGAGTGTGACGCGAATTAACTTGTAACTCGTAAAACCATTAGCGAATGCTTTTCAATTCGGAGTGATGTCTCCTAATTGATGTGTGAAAATACAGTGCGATTTATTCGTTACACGTTAGTGGTTTTAAATGATATTGTAGCGTGGTGTTAGTTGAAATTTTAATGAAATTCCTGTGTACATATCATAACACGAATTTTTTGAGATAAATATTGTATATGACAGAGAATATTATTTGGGGTTGATGAATAATATGAAATTATCAGATATGCGATTTTAAGAAGCTTCAGAAAGTGTCCCTATTTCCAGTTTACTTCAGTTTAGATTAGAATAGGTTAAGGAAAGTGATAACCGTTTTTTTTAAATATTGAATATGCTAGCTTAAAGCAGTTATTCGTAACAGCAACAAGTTATAACTGACATTTAATAGTTAGCTGTGGTCTTGTGGAGTTCAGCTGACTGACACCTTTAATTATAAGTTTAATATTGCTAATTATAACAGATATCAATATACACAATAATAAGCAAGCACTTGTGTTGTTGTATACAGACTCTTTACTCGAGTGTACTTTGCTTGCACTGATTGACAAAAGTGGATACTTAATTGTTTTAACATAGAATTGTTGAAAACCATTAGTGCCTAGCATATACATCGAGAAAGAAAAAAAAAACTAATAAAGGTAGGAGAATTAATCATACCTACTGAAATAAAATATATATTATGTATTGTTATCGTTTATAATAATTTCTGTTTTAACAAGAAGTTAATATTTACATGTTATATTTATGATTTAATAGGTAGGTACAAGTGTCGAATATGTAGACAATTTAAAAATATTTTCTGTAATTTTCAAATAAGTATGTACCTATTAAAGACATGTACAGGATGTACTTTAACCACAAAAGAAAAAGGTTAAAGGAAAGGGAAAAGGGTGACGGAAGCGTCCATAATACTAGACTGTTATTTATAAACAACTTTCTCCCGCGGCACCGCACCCATAGGTACTTCCCGTGGATGAATGAAATTAACCTATAGGTGTTTTTGAGACCTTTCATCATACGACGATTCATACGTCAATATTATTTTGTATAAACAAAGATATTAAGGTGCTAATAAAATATACTTAGTAAAGAAACTTATTAAAGTGCTCGGTATCTTTATTTGCATATAAAAATGCAGTTATTTTATAATTGTACAGACATAAATATATAGATACCTATTGCAGTTTTATTCATTTGTAAAATGGTGTTTATGAACTGTAATGTGTTAAGACGTGTGTCGCCGTTCCGAAGCCATAGTAATATAATGGTGTAGAGTAGTCAATAACGGACACAAACGTTGACGCTTAATAACTTACTTAAAGGGTATTTTTAAAGTTCCTTGTAAACCGTAATACGATAACGTACGCGAGATTCTTGCATCATTATTGCAGTAAGAAGCGTCTTCTAGACATATTTACTCTTCGTTACTTGTAATTGGACTCGCTACCGTCCGTTCTGATAACTGGGAGCTCAATTTAAAGTTATTAGGTAACTGGAGCATGAGATAGAACGTATGTTTACAATTCTAATGTTTGGTGACATATGCGTGGGCGCAAGTATTACGTGAAATGATGAATCTAACATTAAAAAGAAGCGACTTTCCCGATTGCACGGAGTTGTCGCGTGCGTTTGATTTCAATGCCTTGCGAAATATAAGCGGTTGTGGCGGTTTAAAAATGCATTAGTGTAATCGCAGCTCGAGTACAAAGCATTACCTATTTCTGTCGGGCGTGAATGACAGCTAGCGAGTTGCTGAGCAGAGTCGATTGCACAGGCGACCTTTACGCTGCGCACACGCATCGCATCGCATCGCCGGTCTATGATAGCCCGATGCACTAATCCACTTAGACATTGATACCGACGTGAGTAGGTGAAGTGTCACGTCATTGAACTTCGTTACGCAATCGATCTTAATAGCATTAGTTCCTAGATAACGAGACATATTATAGTAAATACATTTTATTGGCTAAGTCTTAATGCACTCATTCCAAATGGTGTTACATATAATTCCGCTGGCGTTGACACACATCACTCGCCGCAAATAGCATCAGTTAATAACTTTATTGTGTGAAATCTTTTCTGATCTCTCTTTGCCTCGTTGGCACTTGTATGCGGACGTATGCAAAACTAAACAAACAAAAAGTTGAGTCCATTCACACGGCGCTGACATTTCTTCGCCATCTTTTGTGTCATCTCTAGTCGATTTTAGATAGTTAAACTCTTTATTGCATTCATATTTTAACCGACTTCCCAAAAGAGAGATTATCTATACATCGTGTATATTTTTTATCTGTCCGTTTGTGTGCTACAGTTCCTATTGCTGGGCAGTTTATGTCTAGGTCTAAAGATTGGGCCCTAGTCAGCCACGCTGACCAATTGGGGATTGAATGAATTCTGAAAGAATTCTATAGTCATTATGAAATGTATGTATGAAATGTATGTAAGTAAGCACAAATTTTAATGCTCAGAAATATCGAATATTATAAAAAACGATAAAAATATAATCATACATAAGTCACGAATAGAAACAAAAATTGCGTATTAATAACAACTAACATAAATCGATAAGATATCATACATTTATTATCAGTCCTCTCTTGTTTACTCTGTAAAATGTTAGAATAAGATTCGAAAAATACGTAATCCATTCGCAAAATTTTATAAAAGGTATAAGAATATTACGATATCGCATAGAATAATTTATGAGCCGTTTTCATTTCAAGTGCTGAACGATGGAGCCAATAAATATTAAATTCTAGAATTTTTATCACCTATTTATCCATGTCTGGATGCTTTAGAGGCTAGAAGTACCGTATATATGTATAATATTATCTTACAGTATTCATAAAGGAAACACGTTGCGTAAAAATAAATTATGCGTATTATTCTACGAAGGTTACACTGAAGAGAATTACGTTATTGATTTATTACCTGTCTATAAATATGTTTTACGCATTTACGTGAGTAGAACGTATGGAAACTCTTTTATCTTTAGTTGAAGGATACTAAAATATTAAGCGGTTTCAGTGACTATATCTTTGTAGAGTCAGTTGGAATGCAAGAAACAATCTCAGACTAAAACGATTACGTTATGTGCGTATGAGCTCCATAACAAAAACGCATTTGTTATGAAATTCTGATTCATAAAACTGAAAATATGTTATTGGTACTTATAGTTTTTTTCCACTAAAATGTAACTCGTAGCTCCATAAAAATATTTTACATATTTCATATAGATATAATATAGTATAGATTAGGAGCTGCAATTGCTTGTTTAACCTGCCTACTACTTATTCAATAAAAAATACATGAAGCATTAAGTTAAAAAATCATAATACTGTTTATGAGTTTCACAAAGAATTTCATATTAATTCTAATATTATATTTGTCGGTAATTAATTTATGGACACCTTACTCAATTTACAGAGCCAGGATATAAAATGGTAGTTAATTTTTTGCTGTGATCACTTAATAACCGATAAATAGCTAATTTGTTACGTACTTCTAATAAATAAAAAAAAACATTTACAACGTCTGCAGAGAATTAGCGTACTGAAAGATAAAGTAGGTAATATAATATATTACGACATTTTGCTCGGCCTCTGCAACGGCTATATTTCAAGGCAAACTACGAAGCTAAAATAATGTAGGTACATCGTATTGTAACTCTATAATTAAAGTGTGAAGAGAGTCGAACTACTTCAAAAATAGCTGTTTGTATGACACCGTAAATCTCAGTTATGACGAAAGTTTGAGCGTAAATCCAAAAGCTCATGCGCGACTAAATGGTACAATGAATTTCAGTGCGAAATGTTACCACATAATCGATACGGCGTGATATCCGTGTGGTGTCCTCAAATAAGAAGAAGAACTCTTCGTGATTCGAGTTTAACAGCATCGCTGAGCAATCTATTAGCCCTTTGAGGTCCACCGGACATAAGCTTTCCCTAATAGGGTTTGTTGCCAATAGTCACCGCGCCTGACATGTGTGTTGATGGTACACAGGAAAGGCGTATACGCGTATAAGACGCATACGCGAATTTTGTCCCTTATTCACCTGAGACTGTCTGAAGAGAGCGATTAGTCCAATATACAAGTCCAATACCACGTCACACTCGTTAAGCCTATTTGTGCCTATAAACAGCAGTTGCAAGAGTTGTATATTAGTTTGACGTGCGTAGAGGGATATGCGACATCCCAATTTAGTCTCCAAGTCTTTCAAGTCGATTTGGGGATTGATTACAGATGTTTATGGGAGGGAGAAGCCATTTTACTATCAATATACCAAGTCAAGTGGGTGGCAAGCTGGTTTAATTCTTCTAAATTCTTCTTTTAAAAAAATGCATCTACTACATCTATCGTATATCACATGAGAGTCGTAGAAGCAACTCAGGAATTCGATATACGGAATGTGAAGCGTCTGCGACGCGGTTAGTTATGGCTTAGAAGTATTTCCTCTCTTTGCACTTATTTCACACTTTTGTTTATATTAATCATTAATAATTACTGTTACTACATACTTATCTATCTAATCTACAGCTAACTCAATGTAGGATATAAATGCTACATTGAGTTTTCCTTATATAATTGATACTGCTTCTTAAACGCAAATAAAACCTAACTTTAGTGGTTATTAGCCGAAACTTCTATCGAATTCCACCTATTAAGAAACCATTACATTTGTATAGGTACTTACATTTTATGATTTCTTCGAAATATTATCAGCTCACTGAAATATTAATATTTCTGCGAATCAGTCAATCTTGTTGAGTAATTCAAAATTATACGTATGAAATTTTAGTACATACTCGGCCTCGCTCGTCAGTTTTCAGTACTCATTAATGAAGTAGTTAATTAGTAAACAAACATACAATTCACCTGATGGATGATGGCAAGTAGCTAATGTCACCTAAGGACATCTGTAACCAACCCCATGACTGATGGCAAGTAGCTAATGTCACCTATCTGTAACCAATTTCAGTTATGGTAGAGTTCCATCTAAGGTCGATGACGTGCTGCAGATGCTTCAACTCGTATTAGTAACGTATTTTAACGAGGGGGAAACCTTCAAAAAACTTTTCTCTTTCCGGGTTGCCTCGATGGACGGCTCGAACTTCTACTGATGCCGCCTGCAACATCCGGAAAACTCCTTTTACCGTTGCCTTTTTGTGTTCTCGATACTAATTTATGTCTTTCTATGAGCTGAAGATATTTGTAGTGCTATATTCTCATTCTTATGGTTTTATGGAAGTTCTCATAACAGACATTTCATTATATTAGACATTTCAATTTAATAGCACAGTACTGTTTGACTTTAGATATAGACAATGTGATCATAAACAATGATCCAAGTATGTTTAATTTATGATATATTTTAGTAGCATTACAAAAGTAATGAACAAAAGGTAATTAATTTAGTTCTCAAATGGCAATTGAATAACAACATTAAATGAACCACTAACAACAATTGGAAAGATCGTTTCTAGACAACAGAAATGAGAGCTTCCCGACACTTGAAGAATAGATATACATAGCAAATACATAGATACATACATAGCAATAGAAAAAAAAGTTTAAAAGGCACCTATATACAGGTACCTATTGGACTTTTTAGCTTATCATGTAGGTAACATGACATAAAATAATAGTCTAGAAAAGTGTTGAGCGTTGAAATTGACAATCTGTCAGCACTGCCACACTTTCACAAAGTAGAAGTGTTATTTAAAGGCACTTGTTACCAAGAGATTATCTCATTGGCAGGTCAAGAACTCCCGAGCTGTATATTATTGTCATGCGTTTTGTGACAGCAATTTTTTGATTAACTTCCATTAGGATCGATCAAGATTTTTTTATCGTGCGCCTTTTCTTCTATCAATGTGATGGAATATAATGACGTAAAGATGTATTTTACCCATCCATCTCCCAGCCCTTTGAGGTCCACTGCGGTTTCCCACTGTCTTCTTCAGGTCATCAGACCACTTAGTCGTCAGCCACAAACAACCACTTAAACGTGGTCGCAACTCAAGGAACTTTCTTCCCCATCAGTAGAAATATCTTGGATTCCTTTAAATTGAAAGAACATCAATTATATATAATTGATACGTCATTTATTTCATTTATACTGAAATTAGGTACATCTAAAGAACTTTTTTCTTAGAGATATGGTATAATTTATACTCTGAAGCACATACTTATTCCATTGTTAATTAATTAAATACCGATTAATGGCCAAACTCACTGCAGGAAACTAATACCTATATACCTAATCGTAATGTATCTATGTAGGTGCTGGTACTGGGGATTGATTATATATGAAGCATTTTTCAAAATTTGGGAAATTAAATTACTTTTTGAATAACAAATTACTTTAATTACACGTCCAATTACAACATATTCAAGACGTTGGAGGTAATGAAAAGTTGGTAATTTGGTGAATGTTTCACGTAATAAATTAATGTGACATACGTTTGTATAAGAACGCGATAAGTAACAACTGTACTATAAATTCAGGCATGGAGGTACTTATTTAAACTAATATTTTTCTTTAGACGGTCCTCACGAGGAACCATAGGTAGGTATTTGTTATTAAATATTGAAGTACGATGCAATTATTGTTAATTCTATGCATCGATTTGGTAAACTTATCTGATAGAAATATTA
>DWPV01005842.1:0-12009 GCA_018251915.1 Urbanus proteus proteus
AAGTCGGTTAAAAAGGCAAAGGGCCCTGAGTATCGACCTGCCTAGGGCCTCTTACAGGGTTAATCCGGCTCTGCATCAAAATCGATCCAGCCGTTTAGAAGATTACCTCAGCCAGACAGACAGACAGACATTTTTTTAATTGCATTTTTGTCATAGGTATCGTATATACTTTCATATGCATTGAGTAAAAAGTTGTTATTTGGAAATCACAAACAAACACTTCTTTAAGGCCGGCTACATATATTGGTTCCAATGTACCAACGAGTAGTTCTAGAAAATAGCCTTGTGGCTCCAAAATTGACGCCAATTTTCCAGATCCGCATTGGATTTATTGACGACCCTCGTGGTGGAGCTTTACCATACCGGTATGTCTCGCAGTAGGTCCCAGGTTCGATTCCCGGCCAGACAAATCTAAACGGTGTGTTGTTTGTGTATTCGTCTGTGTGTATCCATGACTTCCACAACACGGAAAAATCCTACTCTGGGGCTATGAATATTGAAATGGTTTTTTTTTATTGTTGGGACCAACATTAGAACCAACATGTGCCGGCCTTATCCAACTCGTATGTAGAGATAACACATTGATGGGCACTTATCAACTAATATAGAATACAAGTTTTAAAAATAAAAAATTGAAGGGGAAAATTTTATCCATATCAAATGTCAAAATTGACGTAGGTATATCAAGACCTTGAACTTTACAATTTTTCGTATCAAAATATCGAATGTTATTATTCAAAAAATAAATTGATGCGGTCATAAGTGGGTTTGGGGTTTATTTTAATTAGAAATAGTTTAAAGTACTTTTTTTATTTTTTTATATGATCGAAGTAGCATACGAGCATGCAGGCCACCTGATGGTAAGTGGCCACTGCCGCCCTTGGACATTTGTAATCAACCCCAGATAAGATCAAGGTCCTACCTGATGTTGATCACAGATGCGCTACCCCTGAGGACTGAGCTGGAACGCCTCGGATAAGTATGTCTTCCTTCACACCACCACTTAATTCTTATAACTTAAAACGCTTTCTACACTCATAACCTTACAGTAGGATTTTCTCCTGTGTCGTGGGTGCCATGAACACACACATACACATACACAGACACCCAGACCCAGAACAAAAATCTAAATTCATCATTTAGATATCTGCCTGGCCGAGAATCGAACCCAGGACAGACCGGTATGGTAACCGATCCGCCACGCAGGTCGTCGTAACCACTAACTACTAGCTTTTTGTTTTTTTTTTAAGTCTAAAACGAAGAACCATCTGAATTTCAACACACTGGCGTGGGGTATTTGTGCTCCAGTGGTCTGCAAGGCCCAGTCAGTGACCAAGCTAGTGGGTGCGTTGTTCAGACAGACCCACTTGGGCCTAGCTGTGGATAGACCAGACATATCCCTGTCCAACTGTTATGTTGCTGGAGAAACCGATGATACTTACGATACTGGATATTATATTATTTGGTAAGTTAATATAAATAAATAGAATCCATACATACAAAAAAATGACAGACACACAAACATACATACAAAAAAAATTGTGTGTCTGTACATCGCAAATACTTAAATGAAAAATAGTTTTAAGACTGATAATAAGTAATCACGGAAATATTTAGAAATTTTCGAATTTTCATTTGACAATTTGGCAGTTTATTGCATTAAACCAAATTACTTAATTCAATTTAAATGATTTTGCAAATTTATTTTATTGTTATTTCATTCAAATCCGTCTACTGTATCAAAAGTAATTACAATTTGAAGTTATGTTACATTTTTTAAAACGCAGACGAAACCGCGGGGTATAGCTAGTGAAAAATATATCTATTAACTTCTGCCCGCGGCTTTCTTTAAGTGTCACTAAGTGGCTCTAATCTGTCACGTAATAAAATATTCGGCAAAAACAGCTCTATGGAAAAATTACTTAAATATATTCACAAACGAGTTGGTGATTAATCAAGATAAGAGTAAATAATAGTATCTTAATTAAGAGTTATAAGAGTTTAATGATCTCAAGAACAAGTTACAAAAACGTTAATATAATAATATGCCAGATTTAATTTAATTATTGTGTTAAACCTGAGGAACAAGGCATAAAAAATTATCGACCCAAATTTGTTTTTATACATTAATCATTATGCATTAATCAATTTTGTAGATAGCACCATAATAGCACTATGCAAAGTAGTTGACGTAGGTAATGGTTACCTAATACTCGTATACTACTCAAATTACTGTCAATATGTTACTCGAGTTTACTTTGACAGTATATTCTATCATATCCTAATTGTTATAAATGGGAATGTCCGTTTGTTTGTAACGACTTCACGCCTTAACTGCTCAACCGATCGTTATGAAATTTTGCACATACATAGTAAGGGGTGCAGAGAAGGACATAGAGTTACTTTTCATCCCGAAAAAACGTACTCTTCCCGAGGGATAGAAAAGTAACTTTTATACCTACAATCTATTTACTTTCATACCTACGGCCTCTTTGTGCAAATATACTCATGAGCGGGAGCGAAGCTGCGGGTAAAAACTAGTACTTCTAATATTCTATATAGGGATAAATCACTAAAGTGTCAATTTGTCGCTGTGCTCGATATTGAGCTCGTCTGTCAAATAAAAATCTTTTGATTTTGACAACTAAATTCATAATTTGCGTGCAGGGCGGTTAGCGGTTAATGACATACATTAGTTTCAACACTGGATTCCGTGTTCTAAAAAAACGTTCGCGTTAACGTGTTTACGCGCTATCAAAGTAACCTAACCTAACCTAACTCGGCGCTGGCGCAGCGTCGAGTTACGTTTTCTTAATAAATATTGTGGGGGAATAAAAAAAACTTATATCAAACAACATTCGATTCACCAACGCCTGGGCCAACATACATTCGATTGGCCCTGAACATGTTAGTGAATTTATGAAAATTCCACTAAAATTTGTGACAAAATTTCTCGACCTTGCATAAGACAAGAAATATATGTACATTTGTTTTTAACGTTAATGTAGACGCAACACCAAACGAATGATGTTTGAAGCGTGTTTCATGACACTCGAATTAGCGTTGTAACATAACGTGTAAATGGAATTCTTCTTTTGTCCCTTTTAATGTTCACATATCTCTATTAATATTTTATATTCTGGTAATAAACAATACACGAGAATCCTTGAAGACATATTGAGACAAAGTTTATTTACATTATTAAATTTAATCTGTAGTTAAATATCAAATGGTTAACTCCATTTTTGAATGATAGAAATTATGTCGTTAACCAGAGTGAAGTTAACAAAGCTTGATATTTAACTACGGAAATAATATATTGCTAAATGTGAAAAACCTTTGTGGTTAAACTCCGGAAGCTTGAAGGTGGTAGAACCCCATGTAGTTCGACTCCGGCGGCACCAACGCCACGCCTATTTCTACCTTATAACGGCAGTATTAAGCACTGGTTTGTGCTGGCTTGAAGGGTGTGGTCCGAGAGACAGACTTACCCGAGGCGTTCCATCTCAGTCCTCAGAGATAGCAACGCAACTGTGGTCAACCCCAGGTATGACCGTGATCATATCTGGGGTTGATTACAATGTCCATGGGCGGCAGTGTCCACTTACCATCAGGTGGACTGCAAGCTTGTTTACTCCTCACATATTATAAAAAAAACATCACCGTCTCATCTATTCTTGCCTAATTGACCACTTTAACCACTTACTTCTAAGTCAACGGCATGCTCGTTTGCTACTTCAATAATAGAAGATACATGTGTATTTTTCAGGTCGTTTGTAGCGTTTTGTATAATATTAACGCTACTATGTACGGCATACGTGAATTACAAAGGACTGGACTCAAAATTTACTGGTATGTTGTATTATAAGATACTAGATGGTCCCCGCAGTTTCACCAGCGTTTGAAAAGTAAATCAATAAATATGTCGCGAGATTGACACTGCGATAAAACAAAATAATTGTATCCCACGGGAACTGCATATTTTCCCGGGATAAAAAGTGGCTTATATGTTATTCCAGACTACTGTCTATGTCTGCACCAAATTTCATCTAGATCCATTCAGCCGTTCCTAAGTTATAAAGTAACAAACATCAACCCATCCATCCTCACAAACTTTCAGCTTTATAATATTAGTAAGATGTTAAATTATTTTTATATTGTGCACATTCATTTGAAGTTTTATGTTAAATTCTTAAACGTATTTTCTGCGTTTTTAACTAAATTTGTTAACAAACTAAGTTTTAATTTAATTCACTGTCGTATTAGGTTTAAACTCAATCAGTTTCTCGAATCATACCTTCTGCTAGCAGTAAATATACAATTTAATCTTTCATCTCCATCATTTCTTTTATTAAACTTATTAATTTGATATTGTCAAATAACAAATTCATCCTCACAGTTCATCCTCGTGAAATTAGACGTCACCAACTTCATCTTTATCAATACAGATCTCAGATAAATAAAATAAGATACAGATATTATTTAATTATATTTAGATATTAATAAATTCACCTTCATCGGACGAAAATTCATCAAAATTAAATTTCCAGGTTTGGTTTGGTTCAAAGCGTTCGATATGCCAAGGAACATTCAATCCTTGGTTAAAGTCACAGATGACGATATTGGACCCTTATTTGGAATACGTGTGATCGCCTGCTTTTCCATCGCCTTTTTCCATATTTGGGTATTGGCGATGAATAAGGGAGTCAGCAATAGCATATATTTAGATAAGGTCAGTTCTAACGATACCGTTAAAATATTTCCATTTCTGAAAACGCTTTGAAATAAAATAAAGTTACAAGTCGTAAATATCATTCAAATTCATAAAACATAATAAAATACCTACAATACTAGTAAATACAAAAAATACAAAGTAAAACTTTTGGTCCACTGTTGATCCACGCAATCCACAGGAACATAGAATGCATACCGTTCTATTTTGATATATATTTTCTATTTGATATATATTATATAACTTGCGACTCACTAATTATCTGAATATCTCTAGAAAAAACCCAACTACTGGTTTTAGTAAAACACATTTTTTTCAGGATTTTGAGAGAAAAGGACTTACAATGATATTAAATTTAGAAGTCTCAGTAGACACCTTTCTATTCATGTCTGGTTTCCTATTGATAAATGGTTTGGCGCGAAACGGCTTCAAAACGTTCAACCCTTTGAAAGTAATAGTTAAGAGGTATTTCAGGTACGTTTAATTCGTGTTACTAATGAGAAAATTAGTATTAATAATACAGGGTGAATCTTTTAAGGGTGCGAGGACAGTCAAACCCGAAAGTATAAGGGCGCCACGAGAGCATAATTATCTAAAAAAACGAAAAAACTTCCACTTTGTAGGTGTTTAAGGGCGTCAAATTTGTAAATCGCCCGGGTCACACTAATTTTTTATTTGCTCGGGGCGCCAAATGAGTGACTTACCCGAGGCGTCTAGATGGCTAAAGTCGGCCCAGTGTATATCGAAAAACGCTGAAAGGAATACAAGATCAATTTTTGACAAAACTATATTTATATGGAGTTTATATGGAGTTATATGGCTATATTTATATGGAGTTTCTTGCGCCGCCTCTTCTCCATAACGAATAAACCTTCCGAGGCGGTGGTAGAGTTTTTGACGTTCAAAAAGTGTTCAATATGAATCAACTTTGAATAAATGAGATTTGAATTTGAATTTGAATATACTCAGACTTTTACTAAATTAAATTTTATTTCCAGGTTGACGTTCCCAATAGTTTTAGTATTATTACTAGCGTTTAGGGGTTATCAACACGTAGTAACAGGACCGGTGAGAAATGATTTTTTTCAAAAGGAAATTTATAAATGCAACGCGCACTGGTGGAAGAATCTTCTGATGATTCAAAATTACATACAACCTCAGAATATGGTAAGATGAAGGAATGGTAACTAAGTATATACCTTATTTAAGACTGATGATAGAAATATAATTTTTAGTGAGTTAGCTAGCTAGTTATAAAAAAAACTTATGGTTATATTTGATTTGATTACTGTCAAATAACTGTTGTGAATTCTGTTTCACTAGTGCTATCCAATTCTGTGGTCCATTGCCTGCGATTTCCACCTTACGATCCTGGGTACAATAATAGCCTGGGTATTTGCAAGTAGCAAAAAGACTGGTCTTCTAATCTTTCTAACTACTTTCATTGCTGCTACAGCAATGCCAGCGGCGTTTGCGTACATGAATGTTGAATTAGCAGTAATTCCTGGAGATTTTAGGTAACACATTTTTGATTTCTTAGCCACATCAAAAATAATCTCTTCTAATTTCCAGTTTCTCTATACATTTAAGTGCTAGAGCCGTTTGTGGTTCGACAACACCGCCACACATATATTATTTCTGCCTTATAACAGCAGTGTAGCGCTGTTGTGTTATGGTCTGAAGGGTGTGGGAAGGGAGACATACTTATCCGAGGCGTTCCAACTTAGTCCTCAGGGGTAGCATCGCATCTGTGGCCAACCAAGGCCACTTACTTTGCTACTTCAATCATATAAAAATACAACAATATTTAAAACAAATCTTTTTATTTTTTCAAGCGATGTACTTTCCAAACATTTTTTTACTCTGATTGATATTTAAAACAACATATACAGGTTTATTCCCTGATTTTGGATATTCCATCATTACCTCTGAAATATTATTCTTTCTTCTTATCTATTTTTATATTTTTTTATACTCATGTTATGTAAAACTGATTTCGTTTCCAGACTTTTGAGCAATTATATACACTTCCTGTTAGGAAATCCGTTGTACACTCCGAGCCATTTTCGTGGTGGTTCTTACCTAGTAGGAATGGCGGCAGGGTATTTGATGACCATATATAATCCAGTTAATTATAGAAATATCTTATCAAAGGTAACATAAATTCTACTTTGATACAAAGCACAGCTTATTTAGTTTAGAAGTTTGAAAATTTTTACTGGAGTTTCTTTTTGAATAATCAGTATATTGATTTAAAAGTGAAACTTGAAAAAAATGGACACGGATGTGTAGTTTTTGAGTTAAAAATAATATTATCATAATGTATGCTAAACTCCGAAATCACTTAAACGATTTGAATATAATTTTGTGAGTATGGTTGTTTCTAACTTATTTTTTACTCAATAGATGGCGTTGTTTTATATTATTTCTGGAGTATTCCAGTGGAATAATATCATTAGTTTTTACTTTTTATAATTTTTTTCATTACCTTACAAATTAATAATGTGTGTTTATAACGTTTTACAGAAATTCTCCATACTAATTTTCTTGGCGTTATTGATCATGGGATCAGAGTTTTTTATAACATGCGATACTATGATACGACACAACGGCTCTGCTTTAACATTGGCGATGTATATGTCATTAAAACGAATAATCTGGGCTTTTATGATAGCCAGTTTGGTTATGGTATGCGAGTATGGAACTTTACGTAAGTATTTGTTAAAACCAATTTTTAAAATCCTAGCCAATATGAGCCCCGAGAAAGGCCGTAATTCAAGATTTTGGCCACTGCCGCTCATAGACATTAGTAATCATTTCTAGACAATATTAGCCCCGAGATATGCACACGAATAGGACTTTAAAAATAAAAGGGTCTTAGCCATAATCCATAGTGTTACATGCACATGATTAATTTTACATGCAATTGAAAAATCATTTTTTTTTTTGTTTAAAATCATCAAAAGCCAGAAACAATTATTTAACTTCATAATTTTTATATGCCCATACCATTTGCCGAGTTACCGTACTAAAACCACCTCGGTGGCCATCCTCAGTGCTGCGAAGAAGACTCCGCGATCACTGCATAGAAAACCATCTCTGAGCGCTTTACCCCATCGGGCTCTTCTTTACCACATACCACCATCCTTCCATGACCGCTGAATGGACGGTTACGTCACCCTTACCACATATCTTTTTTTCCAGCTGTAATCCCAAGTTTTCTCAGTTGGTCAGCATGGGTTCCAGTCAGTCGCCTGTCTTATGGAGTTTATCTAATTCACGTTACACTAATGATGTACGTAATAAATACTAACAGGAGTCCCTTACCATATGATCTACTTAACTTAGTAAGTGAAGTGTTATTATACATATATTCTATTATTATAAATATTATATTAATGTAGTTAATAGAACATAGTTAAGATTTATTTCTGTTTAAAGAATGAAAAGACAAAAATTGGCAGCGCGAGTAGAAATCGCATAGAAAACGTTCGGTACTACTGAATGTATTATATTATTTAGAGTTCCATACTCGAAGGATAAAAACGAACAAAGGAAAATAAACTAGATTATAATATTATTTAGGATTTTTTGAACATCCTTAAAATATTAGTTCCGGGTTCGATTCTGGCCAGACAGATATCTGAATTCTTCTTTATGTGTCTATGTCTCCCAGGATACAAGAGAAAATACAAGTGCAGGGAAATCCTTATAGAAAGCGTTTTTTTTAAGAATAGTATAACGAATAACGTTAGCAAATAGTTATTATAACGTTATTCGTTATATACCATAACGTAACAGATACGTTACTGATAAATGATTTCCAGGTCGTACATTCATTGGGAGTGATGTTAGCTTCAACTGCAATATCTTTCCTCGTATGGACGTTCTATGAGGCACCGTTGGCGAATATCGTGTCTCTGGTCCTTAGGAATATGTGAGTGTCAGAAATAAATTGACGAAATAATCCAAAACACTATTTTATTGTTTAAGGTGCATCGGAATGTTGTATAAAAATGTAAATAACAACCGTATAATTTTTTGTATTACCTAAAAAATTAAAATTATTTGAAGTATAATAAATTAGAAACTATATTTAAATATAAAAATCCGCATGCAAATTACGAATGTTTGATGACACTAATTTCAATTTAAATCCAGTTTATTCAAAAATTACACTAAAAACTATTTTTGAGCATGTAAACTATTCAATGTAAATGATTTAATGAAAATATTCAATGAAAGTCAGATGATTATTCAATGGCAGACTGTCAAACACAAATACTGTATTTTTTAACTAGTTAACAGCCTGTTAGCTACCGTCGGCGGTCATCTACGCGTTTAAATGTGTATTTCTTCATTTACCTACGTCAGCAGGCATTAGACTTTTTTATAACATGTGAGTAGCAAACTTGCAGTCCACCTGATGGTAAGTGGACACTGCCGCACATTTGTAATCAACCCCAGATATGATCACGGTCATACCTGGGGTTGACCACAGAAGCGTTGCTACCCCTGAGGACTGAGATGGAACGCCTCGGATAAGCCTGTCTCCCTGACCACACCCTTCAAGCCAGAACACAGCAGCGCTTAACACTGCCGTTATAAGGCAGAAATAGGCGTGACGGTGGTGCCGCCAGAGTCGAACTACATATAGATCTACCACTTGTTATGCTTAAACTACTAAATAATCACCGAACAATTTATGATACATGATCTACACTTAATCTAGTTACTGAAGTGGTAATAGGCAATAGGCCTTAAAGTCATAGATTATAGCCAGACATCAAGTTTAATGGCTAACATTACCGTTCATTTCTAATGAAGCCCATTCATATCAGTGACTGATGTCCACGTACTCCGGAATAGTAATGATTGTTGGATGAGTAATGATTACTGCGAATGAAATACAGCTTTTATCCATATACCATACCTTCTTTGATGACGAGGGGGAAACCTTCAAAAGGTACTCGACGCCTTGGAAGCGACGCCGGGTTATGTGGGATTTTTACTTACTTATATTACAAATGTCGAGTGTAGAAGGTTGGATAGATACATCGAAGAATTATTAATGTTTTACGCAAAGATGGTTTAACGGGTTTTAACTAATTTGGTACACAAATGCTTTAATATATGGAAAATCTTCATCCCATTCCAGTAGTCCACGTGAGCGAAGCTGCGGGCAAAAGCTAGTACCATAATAAAATCTTATTAATTGGTCTTAATTCACAAAAACAATTTAATACATTATTTTTACAGATCCAAAACTCAAGGAACACAGAAAGATGAAAACATCCACAACTTTGGAGATTTGAAGAAAATTGAAGCATTACAAGTCAATGATTTCGAAAAACCAAATAAATTATAAGTAGTTATAAAATATAGAAAGAAAAAGTATTATAATTGTAGGTACAACCACAGAAAAGAGAAAGAAGATAGAAGTGGCATCCAATCCGTTTAGTATGGAACAACATACATGAAAACAAACACATAGAAATAAGTAATTGTATTCTTACCATTAAGAATTTCTTATCTGTGGTCAACACCGATATTGTGATAACTATGTCTATACAATCAATTTGCCTTTATGCCTTCAGTAAAATGTAATAAATAGGATTTTGATGCGAACAATTACCACTGTAACATTAACTTACAGAACTTTGTTGAAAAGTAGTTGAGTCGCGTAACTATGGCAACCGATATGACAATTTAAATTGGACATTATCTCAAAGTAACTGAGTAGCTTTTGATCGTAGACTATATTTTTATTGTTAACTATATTATTTTCTCAATTTAGATATTTTAAATGAAAAAAACTAATATAAATACACAAATACACTTGTCTATGGTAAGATACATCTCCCTTCGATATGTTGTGTGTTCTGCTAACATGTTTGCATTGTAAAATTGCGGAGTAAGACATGTTTATGAAGTTCTAAGTATCTCAATAATTGACAAGCACTGAAGTATGATAGGCTTTACTAGCAGTCGTCTCGATCCGCCTATATACATACCACTTCCTGTGGTCACTTTCTTTCATGGGTATAAAATTTCTCCGTACATATTAGTAGAGATATAGTCGGTATTAAATTTTAGGTAGTAAAAAAAAATAACCGTGTCATCGGGACTTCTTACACTCCGACTCTCATACTCCCCAATGTTAGCGTGAGGACTGCGGGCAAGAAAATTCAGACACCGAGGATACCCACATCGCAGTGTTCAGCACCACTGTGTTCTGGTCTGAAGATTGTGGTAAGGAAGACATACTTATCCGACGCGTTCCAACTTAGTCCTCAAGGGTGGCAACGCATCTATGGCCGACCTCAGGTAGGACTACGATCTTATCTAAGATTGATCACAGATGTCCCTGGTTGACAGTGGCCACTTACCTACAGGTGTACTGCACGCTCGTATGCTACTTCCGTCATATTATATAAAAAACACATAGATTATTGGCACAGGCCTTAAATTGGCATAGCCCAGGAGGCCTGTGTCCAGCAGTGGACATCGAAAAGCTCAAGGATGAAGTGAAAAGAAATGAAATTTATAATTAGTTTTATAGTTTTTGTGTCGGTTATTTAAGAACATAAAAATCGTTTTTAAAGAAAGTAGAATAAAAGAGATAATCCAGACAATCTATTTATTTTTTCCTAAAAAGTATTTTGTAATAAACTTTTTTAAGAAATTGAAGCAGTGGTGTTTTCTTTATAAAAACTTGAAAGTAGCAATCCAACATGGCGCATATCTGTCGTTGACTGCAAATGTCCATGGGTAGCAAAGCCCACTTATCAGTTGAACTCGGCTCGTTTGTTACTTTCAATTTACAAAACAGTTAAACTACCTAAGGATTATCTATACAAGTAAATAAAATTTAAGTGTCTGTTTGTGATTTCAAAATAACACTTTTTTCTCAATGTACATATATTAAAGTATACACGATACCTATAACAAAATGCAAAAAAAAATTGTTTGTCTGTCTGTATGGCTGAGGTAATCATCAAAACGGCTGGACCAATTTTAACGGGACTTCCACTGGAAGATAGCTGGACGTCTAAGGCGTAACATAGGCTAGGTACTCTAATATTGGAAAAAAAGGATATGCGTGCGCGCCACGCGCATGCAGTCGCCGCGCCGTCGCGGGAGAGCAAGACCTATGTTTATAAACGCTTCACACTCATAGCCCCACAGTAGGATTTTCTACTGTGTCGTGGATGCCATGGACAACACACAAGACAAGGACACACACCCAGACCAAGAACGGAAATTTAAACTCATCA
>DWPV01005843.1:0-12009 GCA_018251915.1 Urbanus proteus proteus
AGAGCAGAGGTTCCCAAACTTTTTGTCTAACGCTCACTTTGAAATCTGTTATTTCATAGCGCCCCCCATTTTTTTTTATCTAAAAAACCTTAATTACATTTTAGGTACTTTCGCCTTAAATTTTGTTAAACAATTTCTTCTATGCTGTCTATAGCAAATGAGCATGCAACCCATCAGATGGTAAGTGGCCACTGCCACCCATGGACATCAGTGCCCCTCAATTTTTCTGAGCGCCTTACCGCCCCCCTCTAGGCCTTTAGTGCCCACAGGGGGGCGTTATTGCCCACTTTGGGAAAGACTAATCTGTAGCTGTACTTATTAAAGAAGTAGGTATTGTTATTTATTAATTTTCAGTTTTCACCTTTTATTTGGAGCAGAGGCTCTTAAGATGCATGTCTGCTGATTATGCCTGTGTTATTCAGACAGATAACCTCCGTCTATGTGTATAATTTCTGTGTGCATTACTGTTAAAAACCTTTTTTGGTTTTTGTATTAAATTAGTCATGTAAATTATACCATCTGATCATTGCAATTTTGCAATAAAGAATAAGCTTCTTAGAACTTAGCTTCTGATTGCAGTATGCCCGTCTGCTTTATTTTAGACCATCTTCATAATTAATGTCTTATCACTACATAGAACTGAAACTACTGAAAACTGTTTAAATGGTGAAATGACATTATTTGTTATCAGTAATTTAGTTATATATCACTGTATGTTTTCCTAATAAAATAAAAATAAAAATATAATAAAATAGTATAAAACAAAGTTGCTTTCTCTGTCCCTATATCCCTATGTATGCTTAAATCTTTAAAACTATGCAACGGATTTTGATGCAATTTTTTTAATAGATAGAGTGATTCAAGAGGAAGGTTTATATGTAATATAACGTGTGTGAAGCCGCGGGCATAAGCTAGTGTATTATAAAGCAGAAGACAGTATTTTTTTTCATGGGTTGATGCCCATGGCAGCCCCTGGATAATAAAAGCCCCCCTTAAGCCGCCCTTGGTGTAAATTAGTATTCAGTTATAGATTATATGTAATGTATTAAATTAAAACTTTGTGGTCATTATGTGCCTTTTGTTTTGATAATTACAGTGTCTTTTGGGTAGATTTTGGAAGTGTTGTAAAAATTGGTGCAAGAAATTGCCTGATAATCCAATTTTATTATTTATGTATAGCAGGATTAGTGCAGTTTCCCCACATCATTGTGATTCCAAAAGTATAGTATCTATATTTTCAACATAAAATAATTGTAAACATATTGCTGTTCCAGTTTTACCAGACAACTACTCAAACATTGGATCAATTGAAACCAAGACATTCCTCAGTCCTATGTCGCTCGCATCTATGACATCTACTTGTATCTCGCCATACTCTGAAACTACACTTCTGAACTACCCAAGGCTGACTGGTCCAAGGGATCTTCAAATACCTATCTCCGAGTCAGCGGAGGTAAATGTTAAAGTAAGTATTCTGAGTTTTTTCAAAGCGCTATGTAATGGTGTTCTTGTGTGAAATGTTCTTTAAAGCCTTTGATGTTTTGAAGACTCCTCGCTTGTTGCAAATATCAATAGTTGACAGTGACTACTTTCCATTAGGTAGCCCGTCTGCCATCAATAAAGTCTAGGAATAAAAAATATGATTTAGTTTAGTTATATATTTTTAGGTGCACTAAGAAATCATAATAGTGACATAATGGAAATATTGCATATTATGAGATTATTAATAAAAAAATTAAATAGTTTTTAAAAGAATATTCTGCATCTCAAATGCATCTGACATTTCAATATTGTTTTTCTTCCAGGTTTCACTAGCAAGTTCGATTGAGAAAGCAAATGTTGAAGAGGTGTATAGAGCCAAAACAGACGAGAGTCTTGATATTTGGGAGCTAGCTATGCAGGTGGATAAGGAAGTACCTCTGGAGATATGGGAAGTAGTTTGTAAGTAAAAATTCAACTCTTCATATTTAAAACAAAGGGACATAGTCACCACAAATATTACTGCCTTATGACAGCTTTATAAATGTTCTGATTTGAAGGTTGTTTAAGGGAAAGATAAAAACAACTTCAACATTATCCTGATATGTAGCAACACATTTGTGGTTAACCCTAGTTGTGACTTTAATTTATCTGGGGTTGATTACAGTGTCCATTGCGGCAGTGGTCATTTAGTATCATAGACTACATAATTTTTGCTATTTTTATATAAAAAAAATTCATGGCATTTGTCAACTATATTGTATAAATACTTTTTTATTATTTGCAGCAAAACTTCCACCAATAAATGAGAGACAGCTAATAGCAACATCTACACGGGAACTGGGAATTTGGAGGAGAATCTATAGTGACAAGTCAGATCTCAATGTGGTCTCGGAGAAGCAGTTTATTAGACATGTCATGTATTTAATAAGTAAGTTTTTTATATTTTTGGAAGGATTGATTTCCTTTGTTTTTATACAGTCATGGGAAATAGATAATGAGTAATGATAAAAAAGAAATTAACAATTACGAAATTATCACAAAGTTAATCAATATTTATTTTTGGTCTTTAACAGTGTTTTTCAAAGTTTGAGACATGATCCTTTAGTTAGTGCAATGTGCAAATTGTCTACTTTATTTCTTTTAGTTTATACACCTTATGTAAAATCTTTTTATTTTTCTACAGTTGGTGTGGAAACAAATTCTTTTCCTTTCAATCGAGAATCAAACTGTTTTTATGTGAAAGAGAATCTGGTATTGGAAGGGATATCAAAGGAGCTTATAGTTGGTTACGTGTCAACATTTCTTGCAGTGGGCACATATTATCGAAGGCTATATAATTTTGCTTTCAATCATAGCCTCGAAGATCATTTTCATAGCAAAGGACTGATTTATGAAGTGAGTTAAAGATTTACAGATAAATGTAGTATGTTTTACTGTGTAGTCTACAAGCAATTTTCAGCGTATATATTGTTAAGTTAATTATCATGCTAATCATGCCTGTATGCCAAATGCTTTTAGATGCATGCGAAGATATAACGTGTGTGCTATTGGAGTCTTCTAGAGTAGTAACAACTCTAAAATAGGCATCAGGTAGAACTCTTGTTCTAAATATAAAGATGTATGAAGTTTTTTACAGATGTCCTTAAGCCACAGTGGCCACTTAACATTTGCTGAACTGCATACTGGTTTATTAAGTCTATATAACAAATAGATGCCTGCTAAAGTACTAATCATTGTATTTTTCCTTCAGGCAGCAAGAGAAGTAGTGAGAAGATATCTTCTGAAATTCCGTTTGGTTGCCACGGAGGTTTATGAAGAATACTGCAAACAAAGTTCCGAAGAATTAAACTGCATGCCAACATTACTGCAGATATTGAATCACATTGAGCCATTGAAATATGAAATAGAAACTGTTGCTTCCATATATAAAATGATTAATATAGGTGAGATAAATCCCATTTATTGTAAATGTGAATGTCCGTTTATTTGTTTGTTTGTAATGCCTTCATACTTTAATTACTCAACCGATCGTTATGAAATTTTGCATACACATTGCTTGGGGTCCAGAATAGGACATAGAGTACCTTTCATCCCGAAAAAAGATGCTACTCCTGAGGGATAGAAAAATAACTTTTATATCTATAACCTACCTACTTTTACACCTACGGCCACTTGATAAGAATGGATTGCATACGAATTATAACTGAAGTATACAAACTTAATATTTAGTTTTAAATGCGAATGCACATGCACACACATTAATGCGAGCGAAGCCGCGGGGAAAATATATTATGTAAGGTTGTATCTTTTGTTCAACTATTAAAATTAAAATAATTATTGTATGATTAATTTTACAGAATCCAAAACCACACTACCACACGGAGCAGAGCTTATGTCGTACTTCTTCAACGAGATATCTTTGGTGACACACAAAAGAACTGCACAAACTTTGTTCAGCTCCTTGTTTTCTGTGTGCAAAGTCTATTTCAAGTAAATAAATATTTTAATACATTAAGAAAATGATGAATGAATGAATAGAAATGAATGAATGAAATAGAAATAATCTTGACGAGCTGAATAATATGAACCCTCATATAATAATTTTGAAAATGCTTTAACTAAAAAAATATCTCATTTAGTCAAGGACTTACCATCCATTTAATCTATTTTTACTGCCATAAATTTATAATGTTTTCTTCTATTGCCAATAGCTCATTTTAATTTTCATAGAATCTAATGAAGGTGACACTAATTATGAGTTATGGTAAAGATGCAACTATGAATTTACAGGTGGTCTATATTAGGGACTTAATTGTTATAACCAAAACTTCAAATTACTGTACTTGGCTATGATTACATCTGTTACATTTTTTCAGATTTATCGAAAGATTCATATTCGAAGGCGAACTGGACGATCGATACAACGAGTTTTTCATTCGGAAAGACAATCAATACGTGAACTCGCGAACCAAACGGTACTGGGACAAGGGATTCCATATCACACTGAGTGTAGCAGTACCGGATTTTCTGAGACCTATCGCTTCTTTCATACTGCTGTGTGGGAAGTCGCTGAGGTTGCTGAAACTGTGTAATCCTAATGTAAGTATGAAATTGAATTAAATATTTTAATAATATTTATTTTTTGTCAGCCTTTTACTATAAAGCGAAAATTTATACTTTTCGGGACAGTGAAAAGATTTTTCCCACACTATTTGGTTGGCAAAATTAGTTTAAGAACATCTGATCATTGCAGTATATGCTGCAGTGGTAGTTATACCGTGTAGTTTTGGTTTGGGTGAACTATTCAGCTCAAAATGTACGAAAGATAGCTCATAATTCATTCATCCAATCTCAAGTACTTGCTATACAGGCAAATGTGACGTAGAGGCAAGCCTTATTTTTATTTATTTGTAATAACACATTTATTTAACTAAATAAGATGTCTCTCACTAAATTATGATCAATCATGATAAAAGTAACATTTAATCAACAAACTATGCTTAAAATTTTAATTAATTTCCACAGGATCCCCTAGTAGTCCTTATATCATCCGATCACCCTTCAGTGAGATGCTGTGCTAGTTTCGAAGAGCTCGGTCGACAACAGCAAGTACTGGACGTGTACAGAACAAGATGTCTCTTCGTTAGCGGGGAACCTGTCACCTTCGACCAGATATTGTTGAAACGCGAGGCTGAAAGAAAGGCGTTCACTGAAATGGCGTCATTGAAACAAGCTGAAACTATGGAGAAGATTGTTGGTGGGTTTTAAGTATTTTAATTAGTATATTGTATTGCTTTTTTGCGGATCAGTTCAATATTTCCATTTCGTAGTAGCAGAATTTTTAAATAAAATTTAAATGGTCAGGTTACAATTTTGAATTCAGTTATAATTATCAGGAATGCTATCCACTTAACATAATTCAGTGGTCATTGTAGTGAACAATCTTTTAATTGTTTATAAATAACTCACTATTTAAGCAAGAACTAATCATAGATGTTCTGCCATCCCTGCGGGCATCCCAAGTTAGTTCAAGAAGCCTATAGGACTAGAAACACCCACTGTGTTGGTAGTGTGTTCTATCAAATTTTCATCATTATTGTTATCAATCTACAGTTTTTATTTTGTGTTCACTGTGCATACTTGTATCTTTTTAGCGGAACGAAAAAGATTAGCGCAGCTTATAATAGCCGAAAAACAGCACTCTCTCAGAGTTCTAGAAGCCGCGATCGCCGAAGCCAAAGCTGCTAAGAACGAAGCAAAGCAACGGGAAAGGAAACGGTATGCCCTGGAAGAGGCGGCTGAACGGGCCACAGAGGAAGTTGATTCTAGGTTGAAAGAAGACGAAAGGTAACTTAAGAGAGGCATTTCTTAAAAGCTTTCGCTATAAAACAACTTTCCGTCATCTTATATGAAACGGAAAAAATTCAATTTATGTATGTGTGAGAGATTGAAAGAGAGAGCGAGAGGAATAAATAATTTTTAACTTTGTTCATACAACATTATTTTGCTTTGCATAATTTAGTTTTGCTTATCTTTAGTTTTAAAATTACATTTGCTGAATAGATTTTGTATTTCTATATCTCTACCTAATACAACCATTTTTTTCTAGAAATAAAATGATGGAATACTATTCAAAATTAAATATGGAAGTCGAAAAGAGTAAAATACACACTGAGTGGAAGATAAAACGTTTACAACTGGATCAAAGCAGAATGCAACTACTATCGACCGAGGAACGAAATCTTAAACGAGAAAAATTAGAACTCGAACACCAGAGAAATGAGGCAGTTATGCAAATGTCAATACAAAGCATTGATACAAGATCTGATGATGATATCTATGATGATAACAATGGAAGTAATGATAACGATAATGAAAGTAATAACAACGGTAATAATGATAATAACAATGACAATAATAACGGTAACACTAGAACAATTGAAATCAATATGACCGATTCTACCCCGTCAATAGAAGAAAGTGTGAAAAAAACTGATATTGTTATTAATAAAGCGAAAGCCGAAAGTTCCAGTGACGTATTTAGTGCTATTTGTAACGTTGCCAAAAGTATTTTTGGCGTGTCAAAACACAAAGAGGAGACAACATGCGATAATGAAGTTGTTATTGATACGCAGGGAAACGTCGTCACACATGATACTGAAAATAATACTAACACGAACTTTGGTACATCAAATACAGTTATAGGAGCCAATTTAAATGATGCATATGATAATCTCAGATTTTTGGAAATGCGGCAGGAAGCGTTGAAAAATAAGCATAAAGTAATGTCACATGAGTTTGGTCAGACAGATAATGAAAATAATCAAATAAAAGATGCACCATTGATAAAACTCCCTTCAGTTGACGAAGAGAATAATCTAGAAGAGGATTGGTCTCCATACGCAGAAGCGAGGAGAAATAAACTAAAAGTTCTCGGTGCAGAATTTGGTCTTGCCAAAGAAGAAACAAAACATGTCTCCACAGAACCAAGGACGGAAGCACAGAAAGAGGCATTGATAAATAAGCAGAAAGTGTTAGGTGTTGAATACAACCTTCCTATTGAGATTGCAGCTAAAAAGGAGGCTCTCAATGTAGCCCAAGAAGAAGCATTGCGTAATAAAAATAAAATTTTAGGCTCTGAATATGAAACTGGAACGAAAACGAGCTCCAAACCTAACATGGCCAGAAAATCTAGTTTAACACTGAATCTAAAACCATATGAAGATACATCTGCTAAGAATTTTGGGACAACACCAAGTACTGGAGCTCTTACGCCGGGAGAATACTTTCCAAGGGTAAGTTGTCTTCTATATATTATGTATATTTAAGAGAATAATTAATAGTATAATTATTATAGTGTGGAACTTTAGACTGTGAATGAAAATTTATCAAAATGTAACTAAAAATTTCCACTTTATATGAAGTTACAAACCAAGCAATGTTTTTTCTACATTATGAAAGTCTTAAGTCGCCAGTTCCGTATTATCAAATGTTGATAATATTATTACACTTATTTAATCATATATCTTTTTAGCTTGATTTGGAAACACCAACTACTGCCGATATGCCCACCGATGGTCCAATGACTAGCGATGTGTTTACGCCTAGAAGTGAAACGAGCAAGGATTTAGAATCTGCAAAAGTCAAATCAACCAAAGATAAAGATTTCATAACGTCAGATGGGTTTAACTTTTCCCTCATGGTGGATGATGATGCAGCTGCTTCAGAAGGTGTCAGTGATGTCCAAACTGAAAATAGTCCAGGAAATTCACCATCCAAATCTATGGATCTGTGCGATGCCAAAGATATCAATATTAGAACGTCACTATTCAACATACTTGACGGCTCTTACAATTTGGACAATTTTGATCCCTTTGGTGTGAAAGAATTACAAAAGTTCTCAAAAGACTATTTTACTAATAAAATGAGCTCGCAATCTTCTCTATCATTCTACACGCATCCAGCAAAAATAATGGAAGAAGTTAAGAAACCACCTTACAATAATATATTCTCCTCGCGAATTTTCGAAGATAAAGATGAAAAATATGATACGGGTAGTGATAATATAGCAACACTGACCGCTTGCCTCCAAAGATCAGTAATGTTGCCATTAACATACCAATTGGAAGTTGTGAATAATTCCATTCTTACATACTTCCTTGTGAATTTGGATATGTATGAGCACTTGAGGAGTCTAAAGGATTATTTCTTTTTAATGGACGGGGAATTTTCTAGAAGCATATGCCACAATTTGTTTGCAAAGCTCACTAAAACACTGAACCCTCAGGAATTATTGAACTTTGCAACATTACACAATATATTGGATAAAGCTCTCGGTTCATCAATATCACGTAAGTTAAATTCAAATAATATTTACAATTAAAGCAGTTTTAACAATTAAGGCAGTTAAAATTACAAATATGTGCACACATAAAGTATGTATAATTATCTTTTTAGAGTAATGCACTTCTTTTCTCCGTTCTTTACGTTATTCATCCACGAGAATAAAATAACAAGTTTCTAGTGCAAGACAAAGTAACTAGGACATTATTTTATTTATGCGTATACTTATTCTACCTACATTATATTTCCTTACTTGGTTTTCAGATGTCCACAAATTTTCCGAGAACCTCTCATTTACAATAACGGATTCACCTCTAAGTTTCCAGCACAGCTCGCCAGATGTCCTGCAATGTCTGTCTCTCACATACTCAGTTAACTGGCCGTTGAACATTATATTGTCTCAGGAGGCGTTACTTCGTTATGCAAGGGTCTTCCAGTTTCTGATTAAGATGAGGAGAATATTTTGGGTTCTTAGTGAGGACTTCGAGGTAAGGGTTTTTATGCTATTATGTGATCTATTTAGTGCAAAGTAACTGGACTGTTGACAAATCTATGGTGGTAGAATCTCATGTAGTTCGACTCCGGCGGCACCACCACCGCCACACCTATTTCTGCCTTATAATGGCAGTGTTAAGCACTGCTGTGTTCTGGCTTGAAGGGTGTGGATAGGGAGACAGACTTATCCAAGGCGTTCCACCTCAGTCTTCAGGGGTAGCAATGCATCTGTGGTCAACCCCAGGTATGACCCTGATCATATCTGGGGTTGATTACAAATGTCCATGGGCAGCAGTGGTTTGCAACTCACACGTTATAAAGAAAAAAAAATCTATAAAGTATTAAATAATTGTAACAGACTTACACAAAGTCCTAAGTAATTTTCATTAATATGTAGTAGTACTTAAGTTAATTAAAAACTACTGTTAAGTAACTTATTATTTTACTAAGTTAGTTTTTCATTATTTTGTTTATTTCCTTCCAGTCACTGAAGCTATCAGCAAAGTTGTCTCGGCAACACTCACGTAAACTACTCAGATCCCCTCACTACATATCAGTACAAATCTACAGGCACATGATGGCCTCACTCATCCGAGCTCTGGACAATTACATAGTGACTACGTGTATTCTCAGTTCTTGGACTGAGTTTGAGAAGGATTTGAAGAAAGCTCGAACACTCGACGATTTGTACGAATGTCACGTGGTCTACATTAAGAAAGTACTGTTCAGATGTCTGTTGAACAACAGGTCGACGCCTGTTATGAAGTTACTGAACGATATTTTCACTGTGATACTCAAGTTTAGCCGCGTTTTGAAATCTGGGTAAGTAATAAATATATTAAATCATACATATTTTGTTCTGATTTTTTTTATGTGCCCGTCTATTTAGTAGCGGTAAGGTACTTTTTGCTCGTAAGTGTGTAAAGATTCTATGAAAAAATAATAATATACATTAGGATGATAATTAATAATATATATTGTTTATTCATCTCTGCAACATGTAATTTCCAGTTATTGTCAAGTAGTTAAATATGCAACATATTGTATTTCCAAAAATCAACATTGAAGGGGGATCATATTGTTAGTGCTAAAATTTGTATATATTTTATGATATTTTTTGTTACAGAGAATGGCAACAAAAGGAACAGAACGGTTGTTTCACACACTCTAGCTTCGTCCAACTCAAAGAATTGTTCCATTTATTTGAAAAACTCGCGAAGTATCTACACAAAGTTGTCACAAAGTTAATGGAGTGCGGTTACCAAAGGCATTTAGTAGAACTACTTACGATGGTCAATTTGAATGGTTACTATGACCACAATAAGTCTAAAGAAGATACCAATATAAGTGTTCAGTCGACTTGAAGATTATTCTTCTATGTGGTTGTGAAATTGTTTCTTATAAAGAAGTTTGTTTTGTTACAAGATGATATTATTACAAGAAAGATCTGTGAAATAATGCTTAAATTGTTATGCTTAGCAATTTGTTAATAAGCGGTTATGTTGAAATATATTATTATGTTGCGTAATCAGTCATCATTGTTATAAAACTTGTGTTTGTTTAAATATTGTAAAATATAATGGAATACAAATGAAGGAATTGGCTCGCTTTGAACAATTATAACACTTTTAGTCGTTAAAAATATTTAATTAATTTAGTTCAGCTTTATTTATTATTGTGAAATAACATTATTTTTAACTTATGCCATATATCACGTAATTGAAGCTTATTACCCTATTTTTAATGTTTTACTCACTTGTCTTTATGTTGGAATACTGTGATATTCTTCCCACCAAATAATTTTTACTATATTAAATAAGGTATATTTTAAAGTAAAATCTTTTTTACTTCATGAATTGATTCAATTTTATTTGAGGATAACCCTTGTTATTTCAATAAAAAATATGCGGAAGTAAAGATCTAATGATGATGATATGATAATCTCATTCGTACTTTCCTATAATTGATCTTATGTTATGATATACATACTTGGGTATGTACCCAGTACCAGATAAAATCTATATTTATCATTTACTCCGGCCAGGGATCGAACTCAAAAACTTTTGCGAGTGAAATCCTTTGAATTAAATTTAAATGAGAGGCTTTTTACGTTTATATTCATTTGAGGATTCTTAAAACTAAAATACAAATCTTTTTTTTTTTAACAAATGATAGAGTTAACCAGTACAACATAGTGGTTTATAGCTTTATAGTATCATAGAACTCATAGAAGTTTAAATAATAATGCATAAGATAAATATTTGCCGGATATTTTTAATAATAGGTACCCAAAAGACATTGTTAAATTTGTGTGGAAATATTTTAGTATGATTATCACATTTAGAATGTAGAAGTTTTGATTAGCTCACCATAGATGTTTTCGGTTTGTTGTTTTAAAGTTTTTAATGCAATTTTTCGTTAACAATCTACAAATATTTTCAATTTGTTGGATCATCTCCTATCTCGGTTAGTTTAATTTCATGTATGTATGTTTATTTTTAGAGATTTTTAACAGATTTTGACCAGCATTTGGGATCGAAAATTCGTTTTAAATTGATAAAGCAACGTCCAAAATATTTTTTATATATTAAATTAAAAATATTGTATTTTAATCGCATTTACAAATTGTAATTAACCATGTTTTATTATCTTATTCTTAATAGAGAGAATGTTATTTGAAGTCTTTTACATTATTTTCCGTTTTAGCTTAAAACTCTTTGTATTTATAAGATCTGATAAAGTTTTTTATACAAATTACTGCTGTATTATTTTGGTGTTCCACTAACCTTGTATCTCTACAAATTAATAAAATTGAAGCCTTTGTTTGTGATATCAAAGTAACAACTTTTTATACATTGAGCACTGTTGATAGTAGTAATAATTTATAACTTCGAGTTTCACTTTTAAAAAATTGAATTTTATAATATTTAAATTATAATTATCTATAACTATTATATATCATTATAAAATTATAATAATTTAAATATTACAAAATGTGTCCAGAGTAAAATAAAATAAAAATAATATTAAAAGTCCTCAACGCAGCTAGCATGAGAGGGACTCGAACCCGTGGTTCGACTCCGCATGCACTTCATTCTTATTTGCGGTAGTTGGGTGTGCGTCAGAATGGCCGGTGAACAGTGTTATTTAGCTCTGAAATAGTGTCGAAAAATTGCTTCCGAATTGCTT
>DWPV01005844.1:0-12009 GCA_018251915.1 Urbanus proteus proteus
AAATTATATTATTTTGTTCTATAATAGAATTACGTATCCTAAAGATTTTACAAATTATAGCTTTGCCTTATAATAGATCTAGGTACACTATAACTTTCTAACACACGCATACACAAACCATGCATGCGATTGAGCCACGCAGACGTACATAAACCCATAAATCTCCGTGACAAGAAAAATGTATAATATTTAATCTAAGTTGAATACCTCAATCCCGCGTGTCATAGCGATCAGTACATCACGCTGTACAATACTTTTTTCAGTGTACTACTGAGCAGTTACTAGTTTTAAATTAAGAGATGTTTTTCGAATATTTTTGTATTAAATAAATATCTTATATATGTTTATAAATAGAGTGTATTTTATAAATAGAGTTTGAGAGATGGTTAAATATTAACGAATATCTATATAAAAATTAAGACAATCTAATGCAGTATGAAATAAACATAGCTTTAATTATCTAATTTAATTTACAGTGGGTAATAGTATAAAATAAAATTAATAAAAATAATAAAATAATAATAATTAAATAAATGGTACCACGCTTGCACTAGCACCATACCTCACTCTCAGCAGCAGTTAAGCGATTACACAGAGAATGTTTAATAACAAACGTTACATAGTTGAATAATGTACTATGAATAATTGGGACGGCAATTAATTACAATTTCCTACCTATGAATGTACGGCATTTACTATTGTGTTTAGAATTCAAATGCTTCTATGACCGGTACGTGGAGATATATAATTCATGGTTTTATGTAGGCTTTATTGTAAACACCTATGAACGAGTTGTCTATACAAATAAATTAAATTGAAGTGTCTGTGATTTCAAAATAACATACTCGACTCAATGCATATGAATATGTTTTACTAAATGCTCATGAAAGTATACACTATACTTATAACGAAAATGCATTTTTTTTATTTTTCTGTCTGTATGTTTGGCTGAGGTAATCTTCTTAACGGCTGGACCTATTTTGATGGGACTTTCACTGGAAGATAACTGAATGTCTAAGGCCACTTTAAATTTGGAAAATAGCATTAGCATGCCCGCGCCATTCGCTTGCGGCCGCCGTTTCGGGAAAGCGGGATGTTACCTATGTTTAGATATTATTACTTTTCACTTTTTTAACACGGGTGAAATAGCGGAGATCAGCTAGAAATAAATATAAAATAGTTAAATTATAAAGGTATAATTGTGAATTACAATAAGTTTTTCTCAATAAATTGTGATTTTAAATTATAATTGTGATCAGTACCTCCGTCATATTTAAAATAATGTGACGTCATACAGATTAAGAATAGAAGGTTCAGTGGATAGCCGCATCTACATATTTCTGCCTTATTGCAGCAGTGTTAAGTACTGCTGTGTTCTGGTCTGAAGGGTGTGGTAAGGGAGACATCATTATCCGAGGCGTTTCAACGCAGCAACGCATTTGTGGTCAACCTCAGGTAGGACCTTGATCTTATCTGAGGTTGATTACAAATGTCCATGAGCAGCAGTGGCAACTTACCATTAGTTGAACTGCATGATCCTTTGCTATTTCGATCTAATAAAAATTATATTTTATTATATGGAGTTGGTAACAGATGTCTAAAGAAGGCAGTGACTACTTACTATCAGGTTGCAAGTTAATTACGAGGTCATTTGATACTTCAAACTTCTATTAAACTCTGGCGTCTTCAATGCGTTATTTAAGTTTCCTGGCCGGGAATCGAACTCTCTCTACGTGATAGATCGTTGAGACTACTGTGTCTCGCGGGCCAATGCGTATCTATAGTGAAGGACTAACTTCAGTTATTTCTAATGCTTCGTAAAAGTATTGCGTTAATTATTATTTATCAGTCCTTATATTGATGCAATAGTATTTAAACGTTGGGTATAGGGTGCGGTCAGGCAAGGATTCTTCCACGAGGTGTTCTATTTATTATTCAAGGGTAGCATCCTAGCAACGTATCTGTGACCGACCTCAGAGAGGACTCCAATGCTATTTAGATTTGATTACATTATAAGCAGTGACCATCAGTTGTTATACGTATAGGTGTTATTTCCATTTCTTAAAAAAAACAAAAAAGGATATGAATGTAGTAAATACATGCAATTTTACCATGTATGTATTTATTATGCCATTTTTTGTACATATTTATTTGTTACTATATAATTAGCTAAACTCATTTTGTTTTATTACAATGACTATTGTTACACGATATTCACGTTATGGAAGAACTTTTGACTTACCTACATGTAATTAAAACAATCTATGTATTTAATCCGCAAAAAAATATAATGTACCGTATTGTGGTTAAGATGTAGAGATAAAAGATCTGGGTATTTACTACTGACCTCTGAACCCATTGTGCGAATCGTTAATTGCCTATGCATTAAATTAAAATTGTTTAGTAGTTTAACCACTAAACAATTGTGGTTTAACCACTAAACAATTAAATGCATATTTGATACATAATGCAATTCGTAAGTGAGTGCATTACATAATAAATTTCTCATTATATAATGACATCTAATTATATCGATTATACTTATTGAATTACATGCATTCTAATATCCTTGTAAAAGGAACTAGAGGTGACATTTAATTAAATTTATAATTATTTAACTTTCTTAGTAAGGTACAGTTGCATGAAAATTCAATTACGTTACCGGAAGCGAATATTCTCCGATAAATTAAAAATCTTTATGTTGCCACTAAATTTACCTATAACACGTTCATGTTAATTAAAAATGTTTGCCAATTTAATTACAAATAAACTGAAGACTAAAAAAACTTTATATATTTTTATTATATTACTCACCGCTTATAATAATTATTTACTATCAGTCATCACTTTTCACTTTATTAAGTATTATTTGTAACTAGCGGCACCCGTCAACTAGTTTCTATAAGTAACTGTTCGCAAAAAATTGCCCTCGGATCGTTTGCGTAAATCGTGTCTAAATGTGGCGAATTTCGTGTAATTTCGCAAAATATTTCGGAAGTTAGTTCGAAAGTTCGGATGTTTGTATGCAAATCGCGCGCGTTTCGCGAATCTTGTGGTCGCCGCGTGCGTTCGTCGCAAATGGTCACTGTCAGGTGATTGTGGTTAGTTCGCACCGGCTCACACTCTTAACCATATCGACTAGTTACGAGCGGATGTCCAAAGCGGACTAATGTTAAACCATCAGATAGATATCCCGCTATGTACGTTCGTTGATATTTTACCATCCTGAGTGGTCCAAAATCAAAAAGAAAATACCTGTTTAAAAAAAATTCAAAACTTTCACTCGTTATTCCTTTAGCTTAAAAAATATGTAAAATTCATTTTACCTAAACATTTTCAGAACTTCTAAGGTTCTTTAATACTCATAACAGTACACGAACGATTATCATGTTTATCTAGACTATTGACCCAAAAATGTCCAAATTTATATTTCAAACAACGTATACAGCCTTCCAATCCGACTGTCATGCTTTGCAATGATTGTAAGTAGGTACAACGCTATTAATAGCGTTCTTATTAACGAAAAACTAAATAGTCACAGTGATTTAACTTTTTCAGTATACAACAAGCAGCAATTTATTTAAATCCTTCGAAAGTCCAGTACACCGTGACATGTCAGGCGACATGCCCTAGTTACTGCAGGTGTTCGTATATGACAAACAAACAGCCTTCAATATTTTATAATAATATGTCATATGTTTATATTTAATTTGAGGGTTCGTTAATCTCCGTGCGTCACCTAACTCGATTAATATCAATAGGTAACGTAGTTGTACGTATATCAAAACGACCAGTGGCCATATGAGCAAAAACAGTAGCTCCGGCTTAAGTTGAGCTGGTTCAATTTTTAATTTATAATAGTTACGCGTCCTATGTAAAAAACGGATGTTACCGAATGCTACGCACAACGTCTTCAGACGTTATTGAAATATCTTTCGAATAAGCGATAGATTTATTTACATTCTAAGTCTGTTAAAGTCGAATAAAAATATTATGATCTTTAAGGATTTTTAAGTAAATCGTCGCTTTGTTCCTAAAATCTATACACATCTATATAGCTTTAAACACGACGAACGACGAAGAATAGAGAGGGAACCTAAAACAGATTTTGATATTCATGATGTTCTTCTTTATAGCTAATTTCGAACTCTTTACATAAGTCTTGAACCTAAAACCGACCTTGATATTCTTGATGTTCTTCTTTAGATCTAATTTCTAACTCTTTACATAAGTCTTCTCACACTACTTACCATACCATATTATATATAGAAGTAGTAAAGAAACGTGCAGTCCACCTCATGGAAAATGGCTACTACCGCCAACAGTCGTATGTAGGTGGAACCCCTTGGATAAATATCACACCCTTAACACCAGAACACATGCGCTTAACATACCATTAAAGGAGGTAGAGTCCTTAGTTCCATTTCTACCTTATAACAGCAGTGTGTTCTGGTTTGAAGGGTGTGGTAAGGGATAGGTACATATTTATCCGAGCCGATCCAACTTAGTCCTCAGGTGTAGCAACGCATCTGTGGCGGACCTCAGGTAGGACTGTGATTTTATCTGAGGTTGATTATAGATGTCCATGGGCGGCAGTGGCCACTTACCATCAGATGAACATACAATCAGGTTCATTGTTAATCGAAAAAATAGATATATTATGGTGTACCTAGCTGCCAATGTAATCCTCAGTTCTAAAAAAAGTGTATATATTTTCATAACACAGCTTTGACTCTACATACAATTAAATAAACACTGACGTTCAGATCTAAAGATAACTGAAAATATTATTTGTACACGTCAATCACTGTAGTGAATATTTATTTATCGTTTCTAAATATAAACATATTATATTATTCGTATTAAAAAAAATTAAAATCTGTATGCCATTGAACGATCATTCCTATTCATTGCCAAAGGCGATCATTATGCAAAAAGACTTTAATACATAGTTAAAAATACTGTACAAAATAACACGTTCCATGTTTATCCATAACCTAATCCACTATTAATTACTTTAACCTATATACTCAGATAAATACAATAGGTAGATTATTCACCGCCTTGTATTTGAGTGAAGCCAAAAAACCACGCTACTTTCATGTACTTATACGCACACACACAGAACTAGCGTGGTTTCATGTCAGCACCTTTGTATATTTACCCTCACATAATCACTTTTATAGCCCGACTATTTTAAAAATGGCGTCATTTTTTTCTTAGGAATGATAGATCTACCTGCTTTATTTAACTGAGATCCATAACCTAATCCACTATTAATTACTTTAACCTATACAGTATAAATTTTGAAATGGCTGCATCTGTTGATATATTTAAATTTAATTGAAACGGAGCTTCATAGTCACGACGCTTGCATTGATTTACATACCGTAATTGATCACGGTTTTGCTATATTTCAACCTTTAATCAGATTTTACATAAATTCTCGTAAGGTCCGATATGCGGTGCAAACCATGGGTGCAAACCATGCAACAATAGATAGTAAACTAATAGAACAAAAGTACGACAATATCAGTGAAACGTGGTAGGTGAGGGTTTTACTCGGGTCTAGCATTTAATTGCCTTTTCTATAATCAACACCAACCTCTTTTTTAAATATATATTAGTATCAAGAAAAATATACATTTGTCTAGGCACAATAAAACGACTATGAAGTCAATAGTATTTATTTAATAAATAACAGAATAATCACCTACATTTTTGAAGCTAAGAACACAAACTATTCATAAAATAACGGTATAAATTTTATTTCCAAATTTCATGTACTAAACAAAATATAATTTGCTTAATTTAATTCTAAAGCGTAAGGGAGTCTTCACACTTTTAAGGCTGAAATGAAATAAACTTACTCATTACGAGAGTGTGAGAGAGACCATATGCAATAAAATTATAGGTACTTAAAATTCATACAATAAGCATTTTTGTTGGCACGTCTGGCATATGTACACGTATATAGTCTTATAATAAATGGATAAAAATTGATTTATTTTTGCAAGCTAGTAACTGCGTGTATTATTTTTATTACACTTAATTCTACTCATAGTTGCTAAATGTAGAGACTCCCTTAGGTTTCATCATCATACAATCATACTTTGTCTTCTCTGACACCAATAGTTTCATTAGTCTTACCTTGCGACATCTCGTTGGTAACGATGTCTAAGGAACCATTTTGTCTTAAACCACAAACCGCCAGCACCCTATTCGCAACATTACGCTTCTTCACGCAATACAACAAAAGCATAAGGAAAGTTAAAACGACTACAATCACTCCTACGATGATAGGCGCACTCTTGTCCATATCGTCATCGATACGTTTTTCCAACTTAGCGTTTTCTGACGTCAAAAACTCTGTTAGTGCCGAGAAGTACTCTATGATTCCTTTTGTTGATAGTTCATTCTCGCCCGTCATTGTTTGGAGCACACTTCGCCAGTCCTCACTCGCGCCAAGTGCCATACCGTCGCTAAAACACACATATCAATATTTAAAGAAGTAAATAAACTACTACTTGTAATTTTCACAAAAATATTCCGATTTCATCGCAACATGTCTAAAATATTTGCTCAAATAGTTAACATTACATTTTTAGGTACCTACAACGTAGATACTGTCAAACATTTCCTGTAAAATGTTTGTTAGGTTAATAAGGTAGATTTTTAAATCTATTTTTTTTTTTCTTATATTGGCTATAGTTTCGACTTAATTCAAGATTTTTCTTACCTTAAGAATAAATTAACGGATGTGAAAATCGCAACGTATTTGTTTGCAAAATACACAGAATAAAAAAACCTCAATCCATAAACGGTTCACCATTTCCAAATAAAGATTGACATCGAACCTTCACCTTGCAACCATCATATTCACATCACGTGTATGTAATTATATCCACGGCCCCATAATAATGAGAGGGAAGGAAGACTGTACCTCAGCAGTTTTCCTGCTTCCTTCTGCCCGCGTATGGAACACTCATGCAGAGGTCCTGTGTGGTTAATCTTCTCACATAGCGCCTGTAGTATTTGGAACTCGAGAATTGGTGATACTAAGAAGCTGAAATAGAAGTATGTATAACGATAGTGCTAAAATTGTTACATCTCTTTAGTACGCATCGAGATGAACCTGCTGTACCATTGCCTGTGACAACTTCCCTCTCAGATTATGGAGGATTTAAGGCCTGCTAGGCCTCAGAATCGAATATTTGTCAAATGCGAATTATCAATCAATTAAACAATCTTTTTTAGATAAGCTTCAAAGATATCATATTTTTCTTAATAAATTAAATATTATTTTGAAATGAACTATTGCGCTGTCATACTGTCACTGTTTAGTAGTAAATCGTATAAAGGCAGATTAAAGATCCCGAACAGCAAAATAGTATTGCATGACCATGCATCAATAAATCTTTAAACAATGAAAGAAACTCTTCACGTACAAGGAAAACTGTTATTTTGGCAATAAATTCTCCTAAAACATATTATTATTACAAACGTGTTATCATTAAGAGGGTAATAATGTTACAAGTGATAAAGAAAGGAACGGTTTAGAATTAGAAAAGTATTAGCTATATTCTACAATTTTATTAATGTTTTTACTTGTAACGGAATAATACGTTAATAGGTAATGGTCAACATGTATCGCTATGATTGCTATACGTCAATTTCATGACATGACATGCAATTCAATTGATTATTGAATAGTTAACTTAAACGAACGTGAAGGTGAAACTATTAATTAATTTTGCACATGTAAAAATTATGACTGAAAATTTTGGAACAAATTTAATATTAAATAAAAAATATTTATGAACTAGCTAATCCTCGCGGTTTCGCCTACGTTAAAGAAGTAACAAAGCAACATAAGTGATACCCGGTTGTCTTGTGACGGCGCGCGCAAGCGCGTGTAGCGCTGATGCATATTTCAAAAATTAAAATAGGTTGCCTAAGTTATGCCTTAGACCTTTGACTATCTTCTAGTCCCGTCTAAATCGGTCCAGCCTTTTAAAAGATTACCTCAGCCAAACAGATAGACAAAAAATGCATTTTTGCTATAGGTAGGTATTGTGTATATTTTTGTATGCATTGAGTAAAAAGTATTCTTTTGTAATTACAAAGAGACACTTCAATTTTGTTTATTTGTACAAACAAAGCAATAATTTGTTATAACAAGAATAATACTAAACTATACCTAGACCAGCTTATCTGGTCTAGGTCTTCTCTGAGAAAGAAGAGTTGGTAAGATTCTTGTCCTTAATTAAACTTACGTAATGTATTGCACATGAGACGCGACATGGTATTTGGCAGCAGGATCCAGGTCGCTTTCGTTCCGAGTGACTGGTGGTGAAACCCCTGTCTCTTTAGTTCTAGAACAAATTAAATTATTTAGGCCTGAATGTAAGGAAATGATAATGTAACTACTTCGCAACGATTTTAAATCAAGGCAAATTGAAGACAAATGTCCTGAAGAATATTATAATTTTTCTACCTGAAAGACTAAATTTCTTACCACTTAGGCTGAATTTCATTCAGAAAATCTAAATATCCTATATAGAAATCACAAATCCCTGACCAGAGCCACTCGCGTCGGAGTCACGCAAGGATATTCCTATACAATAAGTTGCTTTTAGAATGTATCCATTAACGTTTATTCGCATCAAAGTCACCGAAAATCACGTGTCGGTGAGGTCAGTAGAGCGATAGATCTTAGGTAAAGGTTACGCACATGTCTAACTGATGGTTGCCAATATTGATCTTTCTTAAACTCCAATAGAAATATAACAACCAAAACAAACTACCAAGGCCACTTTAGCAATAATTAAGAAACACTCTAAAAATAGCTAAATAGTGAAATTTTGTTTAAATCTGAGAATCTTGGAACTTCTTTTTATGGTTTTTATGCACCTTTGTAATGTTTCAAGGAAACCACAGTAGTTGACGATAAAGCATAAAAAATATGACTGTTTCTTTTAATCTATTAACATTTCTGTTATAAAGAATAGGTAATTAATGCAAGATTTTTATATATGACTCAGTAATCACTCAATTAACGACAATATTGATCTCTACAAGCTGTTATTTAGTTTCATTACTAGCGGTCAGTCGGTAGTCGGTCTTTGAAGAGTAAATTTTAACTAATTGAAATAAAAATAAATAATCAGTTTAAGTAGTATTAGCTATTAATAGTATTACGGGAATTTTATTACTGGAACAATTTTTGAATAAAGCCAATTTTTCTCAAATGATTCTTAACCGAAAATGTTTAAACTTTAGTTTTAAGCAAGAGCAGTACACACTGCAATGTACAATGCTTAAAGATACATGTTCATTCCTTGTTTTCAACTATAGAATTATATAATAGAGAAGTATTATTCTTAAACAAAGACACCTCACACATAATATTTTAAGGCCTTACATCGTGTGTAGAGTTGCAACATCTCCAGCCGACATTCTCGTGGTTTATCTACCTACTAGATAATTGCGCCTTGATATTTAAGTCATCTTTGCCTAAAGTGGCTTGCAATTAACGAAACAAAGTCAAGTATCTCTTACAGATAATGAACATATTAAATTTAAGTCATAAATATAATGTATTTCAAGGATTATATTATATGTACTACTTAAATTGTAACGTTAAACAAGCCAAATTTTAGAACATTGTTACATTTACCGTTATGTCTGATCATAACGGTAAATGTTCAAACACGGTTCACTACAAGTTCACTAATATTGACTACCTATACCTATATCTACTTATGACTTAACAATACTATCTTATTAGTGGTAATGTTTTCCTAGTAAGTAGTTCAAATTCGACTTTGTTCATAAATAGAGGAAAAAGTCATTAGTTACCAAAGACATGCGCTTCTTGAGGTTGAGTTACCAAAGAAAAAGAAAAATTACTACAAGAAATATACTAAATAATTTTGTTTCTTGGTTATTTGAACGTAGACTTAGATATCTGGTCTCGTGAAGTCGCCGTGATCTATCTAACTTAGGTCAAAAGTGTAAGACGAATGGATTTTGTTTTGCTGTCAGTACTTATAATGCTAAAAGATATTTAAAAAGATAAAATTTCATAATAAGTATATTATGTTGTTGTAATATTAATTCATTCATTTTATTACAACAGATTGTAAAGACCAAGTCAAATTCTTATTTATACAAATTAAATAAATTTATTTAATACCTATACATAATCTTAATAATTTAAATAGAATAGAAAAAAATATCCTTAAGATAGAAAAATATGGAAAATTAGGGAAAATTCATACAAACTTTAAATCCCTAATTAGCTTTAAAGTCATGTATTTGTTTACATTAAGAGTCTTCAAGTATGTTAACAATAACAAAACGCACTTACCTCAATTGCCACCAGTACTCGTTCCAGTTTTCCATGGAGCTATTCGCGAAGACTTCCCACCGCCACTTGTCCAGTACATACGCGTAGGCCATGAGAGGCAGCTTCTCCAACGCTAGCCAGAGGAGATGGTTCATTACAGCCTTGTCTCCTGTCGCCACCAGCGTGAAGTTCAAGGTCTTCATCTGCGCCGGCGAGGTCAGTTGCAACGCCGTGACGTCGGAGAGTGCATCGTGAAACGCTAGTGAACGGGACTACTGTTACTATATAGATGTGACTAGCTGATCCCCGCGGTTTCACTCGCGTTGAAGATGCAAAAGGCATATTTAATCCTAAGTGATACCCGGCTCCCGACTGGTGGTCATGACGATATGATGGTTTTCATTTCAAGTTGCTTCACATATGCTTTTGTATAAGAAAATGTCGTTACATACAATTCAGATATTATGTACCTATTACTATTACCTATATGATACTGTTTATTTGTTTGTTAAATATCAACCATATCTACAAATAAGAAAATTGTTTAAGGTGAAGATTTAACCATAGTGACTTGTGTGTCTTTATAAACGTGATGATAACTATTTTATGTCGTAATATAACAATTTTAGTTTATTAAATTACTTTAAATGCTCGTATATCCAAATTATCTCAAGGAATAAATCCTTTACATTTACATTTGTAGTTACACTCGCAAACTTTTGAGCCAGTTATGAGGTTACATAATTGTTTATGCTTTACTGATAGTGAAATAATGGCAATAATTCCAATATGTTACCGTTATATTTTTTTATTGTTCATATATTATGTGTGACATAATTGTCACGCAAGCAGACAACGTCAGGGACGGTAGTCTTGTATAATTACTTTAATTGCCACCGAGAATGGTTGAATGTATGTACGTACTAGTATAAATATGTGTATTCGATGTTACAATCGCAAATAAACTGTGCCACCTTGAGCTGTGTTATGAATTTAAAGATTGCACATTCAGAACACGCTACTTCTTAATCCACAGTCAAAAATAACGATTAAACTATACTTAAAGCTTCCATTAATTTATAAAGTAGCTATTTCTATTCGCGGCTTTGCTCCCTCTAATGTGTAGGTACACATTCGCTTATAACTGTAAGAATATAGTAGTTATGATTGTATTCTTCAGGTACAACTTGTGGTACAAATAGATATGTTGGAGTAATTTTAATATCCCTCAGGAGTAGTCTTTTTTCGGAATAGAGGGTACTCTATGTCCATTTCCTTGCCCCTGGCAACGTGTGTGCAGAGTTTTATAATAATGGGTTAAGTAGTTAAAGCGCGAAGGCGTTACTAACAAATAAACGGACATTCGAATTTATAATACCTAATTAGAATTATAGTGTTCTATTTATCCAGTTTAATTGTGCTCTAATTTGATAATTAAAATAAAATGAGCTGCAGGTCATTTTTATCGTTTGTGATTCAAGATTGTATCTCATAACTTGTTGGAATTCTTTCAAATTTATGCCGCGAATAAATAAATAAAAAATGACAGTTGTAGACATATACAACTGACATTTTTTATTTCATTTCAAGTCATACAAATTCAACTATTAATATGTTGACAGTGATTATTATCATCATCTAAATCCACGATTAATGCA
>DWPV01005845.1:0-12006 GCA_018251915.1 Urbanus proteus proteus
CAAACAATTTGAAAAGAGTTGAGTTTCGAAGATGATAGCATCCATTTTTTCTGTAAAATACTAGATTTTTTTTTATTTTATGATACTACCAGTAATTGATGATGAATTCACTAATTTCGTCATCAATGAACATTCTTAGTGGACTTAGTCATTATTGCTTTTGAAGTCAGTCGTGATATTTCTCTGTTCCCTTATTAAACCAATATTTGGGCATTAATATTGGTCCTTCAGTATATTTTTCTATAATGTTAGGATCGTTTGAAAATCGGTAAGTATAGAATACCTGTACAAGATTTCAAAATATGACGAAATATCATAATATATTACATGTTTCATTCATGTGCTTCAAAAACGTTAGAATCGAGAACAAGACGTGGACAGCGCTACTTATAAATTGTCAGTGCAATTTTTTTTTTCCACTGCCTCGAACAACATTTTTTGTCGAATTCTTACAATTCAATATCGCACAATTATGTATTTATCTAGATTTCGGTTGACGTCCTATGTATTGACATAGGCGACGGCGATGTGCGGACTAATATGAAACGTCACTGAAGGTTTACGTTTTCGCTCCATTTTGGCACGCTAAATACATGCACTTATTGGATCTATCTAGATACATGTCTGTGCAATCTTAATTTATATTAAAGCTTAGTCACGTTTTTTAATAAACCCTATATTTAGAGTTGGGCATCAATGATTACTTGATTTAAAATTTTATCATCCAAAAAAATTACGTAAAATAATATATTATTCGTTCCGTTTTATAAAACAAAACTTAAGTGCAAGCGTGTAAAGCAATCTGTCACGAACGATACAAAACATTGACATTGAGAGGGTAGCATTATCAATAACAACGACTTGACTTATGGTTATTGGAAACACATAACTGTTAATATGTCGGAAAATAGACACCGGAGACAAAAAGGGCCTACGCCATTGCATAAAATATCCATTACACCCAAACAATGGCACTTTACGATATCGAATCCATCCTCGCGGGATAAACGAATAGAATTCTCCTCGTGTCTCCGGTGAAATTGTTTTTTGATAATCGAGCTCTAAATGCGTTGGGAGAAAATTTCAGGAACAAATGAAATTTTTATAACATTTAAATGTAGCCATTTTATCAATAAGTTATTGGAAAATAGCGGAATTGATCACAAGTCATATGAAACAATGGTATATAACCTAGATTTTTTATAACCTGAAAATTCGTATGATACTTCTGTTGGCATTAATAGTTACACTTTCAAATCAGACCAGTAAATAAACCTACATAGTTATTTAACATGTACCTAGCTCTATATTTCTAGGAATAATAGGCGTGTCATAACAATAACGTAACATAACTGGAACAGGTATACCTGCTTAAATAAAGTAATAAGTATAAAAATAATAAAAATACGTCAAATAAGTCAAAATAAATATATTTTGTAACAGAATCTCGTGTAGTAGTCTCAATGTTTAAGTGGCGCTTCACAAAATATTACAATATTTCACTGCTTTCAATTATTTCGAAAGGAATTACAAATATTTTTATTTTAATAACTTTTATTCAACTCGTAACGTTTTAATTCTCTTTGTGGTTTCACGCGAACTTTTGAACTTTGAAGCGGTACTTTGTTTTCATAATTATTAACAAATAAAGCGCAAATCGGTGGAAAAGCTGCATCCTTATAAATGACAATTATGTGAAAACAGATAATACGTCTTAAATAATCATTATTGAGCACACATTTTCCTGCACTAATCAACGTAAATAATCCTTCAGAAATCGTTTTCTATATTTAATTTAATAAATGAAATAAGTAAGTACTATAAGGAAAGTTGTATTTTTCTTTTTCGTAGAAAAACTAGCTTTCTACAGATACCTACAGATTTATTCTTCCCGGTACCGTTATGTAAAGAGACATTGATTCCGATTCGCAAAACATCGAAGTACGAGTAAATAAGCTGACTATATCAGACAGGCAAATATTTACCCGAAAGACATAGTAATGGTTTTTTCTCGTTTGATTTCGCATCCTTTTAGCGAGTCGTATATTCTCTAAAGAAGAGATCAGTTCCGATAAGAAGAGCCTGTTAGTTTCACATTGGTACGGCTTCGCATAAAGCTAAATCTAGTAAATCTACTTCCATTCGATACGCTTTGAAAGGGTAAACTATAGGGTCATAACTTCTGTGTTCTGTTGCGATATCTCCTGAGATGGGCTACAGACGGATAAATTACATTACAGTCTGTCGATTTAAGGAACGATAAAAGTTTGAGAAGTGCTTGCGGAAATAATCGTAAAACCCGACCTAACCCGATTTTCATATAGCTGTAAGTAAGATGGGTATAAAGGTTTTATGAACACAGAATAAAGTAAATGACTTTGGTATGTATTCTACAATGAGATGTAACTTTGTTATTATACTTTTAAACCTTGACATCATTTTTAAATTTCGCTTAAATAATACGTGAAGTATTACGCGAAAGTTTGTGGTACTATTTTTGGAATACGAGTGCTGCGCAAACAGAAAAGTGTGACATTAGATATTAGAGTAGTATGTACCTACTCTAATGTCTAATGTAACTTAAGTTTAGACGGAAGACGTTCCAATAACATAACATTTTTATATAGTAAGTCCTACGAATACCTATATTAAAATAAACAAAATAAAAAATTAATTGGTTAAATAACTAACAACTTACAATAATACTGACTATTATTATCGTGTTTTAAAACACAGATTTCACCTATTGCAATATTATGTAATATACCAGTAAGATGTTAAGGTTCCTGATTTTATCAGCTATGTACAATATAGGTGCAATAGTTAAGGAACTGTATCGATTTTAATAAATAAATATGTCGCAGATATAACAGACTCTATAACATATTGTTTAACAATAAAGGCAACGGAGCGTAAACATGGGACGGAAATAGTTATGTGTAACTTTCCGGAACAGGAAGCCCTTTTTACAACCAATAGAGCGCTGAAAGATCAATATGTTATTATAAAATAATCAAAGAACTATTTTTATCTTGTAACTTTTGCTTAAATAGTTCTATTAATACGAAGTTTGTTCAATTTGAGATGTGTTTAACACACAAACTAAATAAAATAAACCGTTAAATTCCCGATATATATTACTAGTTTTTACCCACAGCTTCGCTCGCGATAATGTGTACATTCGCACAAAGAGGCCGTAGGTATCAATGTAGGTTGTAGGTATGCAAGTTACTTTTCTATCCCTCGGAAGTAGAACGTTTTTTCGGGATGAAAGGTACTCTATGTCCTTTTATGGACCCGTTACTATGTGTGTGCAATATTTCATAACGATCGGTTGAGCAGTTAAAGCGCGAAGGCGTTACAAACAAACAAATAAACGGACTTTTGAATTTATAATAACAATAGGATAATTTATCCATTCCACGATTATAGGTATAAGTTAAATACACAAAATAAAATAAAATAAATGTGTTTTTGACATGTAAACAAGTGATCATGCATGCAAGTTACATACTTATATTATGTATTAATGTTATCAAAATATCGTTTCGGTGGTAAAACGGATTTGGCTACCCAGACTCACTCACGTATATATATATTGATCAATCATTTATATGTTGCTATAACAAAAGTAATGTAATAATAAACATTTGTATAAGTAGCATACATATGTAGGGAAAGGTTATAAAAGTCACATTGTTTAGTTATCATTGGAACTTTAAACATCACCGCTACTACTGCAACAAGGAATATTTAAAAAAGTTATTTAATAAATATAAATAGATGATACACACATATGTACGTCAAACTTATAATATACTAAGGTTAACCATTTCGGTTTATAAGGTAGTGGCAAATATAACGCACTAGACGTTGAAACTATTTTTACAGATAAAAGGAATGCAAATAAATAGGTTTGGATTCAAAGAACTGTCTTCGTATTTCTTTAAAATATGATATTGTCACAAACGCAACTGCTTTCACTTGCAATGTTTTCTTTATTCAATTCTATTCCATTCTATTCAAATCCAGACTTTCCAAAGGTTTCTCAAGTCGATGAAAAAGAATAAAACGTGTCTATTTGTGGTTTTAGCATGTATGTTACTGTAGAAATAGGTATCATAGCAAAACCGAACTGCCCTAAATTAAAAAAGACAAATGTTTTAATATTCGGTAAAATCGTTGAATAAACCTTAGATGAAAATTTTTGAGTTTCGAAATTGAGTTTCGAAATTCTGGAGTTACCGCTAAAAATTAAAAACTCGTGAGTGGGCATATCAATTGTGGAAGCTTTCCATAAAAAGATAAAAAAAAAACACATCTGCCCTTAATTGACATTGTGCTTTTAAATTATACAAGAAAACTAGTCTTTTTTATTTCAAAATATAATAGCGTATAAGTAGGTATTACGGATAGTACCTACCTACAGTTTAAGATTTTTTTTTCACAAATAACATACCAGGTTTCAATATAGTACAATCAGAAAAGCATCTATACAAATAAATAAAATTTAAGTGTCTGTTTGTGATTTCAAAAGAACATTTTTTTTTTAAGTTGTCTGTTTGTCTGTCTGTCGGTCGTTCTGTCTGTCTGTTTGGCTGAGCTAATCTTCTAAATCACTGGCAGATAGCTGAAGATCTAAGGCGTAATATAGGCTACCTTAATTATGGAAATGCATTAGCGCGTGCGCCACGCGCATTCCGCCACCGTCGCTCGAGCGCAGGATGAAACCGCGGGGATCAGCTAGTTACATAATAAGTGTACAAAAATACGTAGGTACATACGAAATTACATATATTTATCACTATGTATTATATTTTTCATAGATTAGTTACGAGTTACATTGAAAAAAAAAAAACAATTGTATAAGTAATAAAAGCGCACTTACACATTAACGAAAGCATTACAGATACATTGTTGGTATAATACATCATCCTGCAAACGAGACTCGGAAGTTCCCGGCCTTTTTGAAACTTTGTTCGGTACAAAAAGCTAATTGAATGTTATCTGAATTGTTGCTTATGTCTGTCTCTTGAAACTCGAAAAAGTTGGAAGATCCTGCCTCCTTTTATTATTATAAAACTTTTTCGCGACAGGCTTCGCAAAACAGAATAATTACATGAGAAAATTTACGTTATATTATAAAATAACGCAGCAATGACAAGAGGCGGATATAGAAGACGTTACGAAGTTTTCCAGTCTCGTGTCAGCTTGGTTTTCGTAATAATATCATACCTATTCATTTAGTATTATGTTTAAGTAAAATAGCAACCAACCTATTGAATTCTAGAATTATGTTATAATGATTGTTACTTTAATTGTTGAAAGTTTTAAAGAAGTTACATAGAATATAAAGAATTTTTTAACTAACTGCACACGGAAATATAACTGTGGCGACTCTCCGCAAACCATAGAGATGAGTTGTTGAGAATACTTCGATAGCATGATCCAATAAATCATAGAGAGATGGCGTCTTTGTCTCTGTTGGATTATTCTCAACAATAATATAATATATCTATACAAATAAATAAAATTGTCAAAAAAACATTTTTTATGAAAGAACACACCAACACGTAGGTTCATAAAGTATATACGGTACGTACATAATATAACAAGCCTTCAAAGGTTAAGCCTTGCAATACAACAATAAAACACCGCCAGCGTTTTGGGAACCATGCCTGACGCGGCTATTTTAGAAGGACTATTTTATTTATAATACATAGTTTGTTTTAGTTATAATTTTTAGTTTTAGTTTTATATGTTTATAACAAAAATGAAATTATTAAAATGTTTGTCGGTCTGCCTGTCTTACCGACTCTTCGTCTTTATGTTTTAGGTAATTTAAGAAATAGCTAGACCGATTTTGCTAGCTAGACCGAAGACCTGGTCGTATAAGGCGCACTTAGGCTATTTAATTTTAAAGGCTACATTTTATAAGCGCAGGTTAAATTGCGGATTCCAACTAGTATTGCATGTACAAGCTTTGAATTGCTCCCAAAGATAGGTAATCTTCTCATCCCGTAGATATCTCGTTGCAAATTGTATGGTTAATTGGTAAAGACCAATGAACCATACAATTTGCAACGTGAATTTGTTCTTTTTCTATGAGTTATTTAAACTTTTACTGTTTTGAAAATGTTTCCACACTTATTTTAAGTAATTTTATACACGTAGAAATTGTTTTTACATTAATTTTGTTTTCGTTCCACAGTACGTCGTATAACGTAATCAGTACCCATAAGTACCCCTAATCTCAAGGCTACCATATTTTACATTAATTAATTAGCAGCTCCCAACATAATCCATGAATAAATGACTAAGCTAAAGTAAGAAATTTTAATGGAGACAATAAATCAGAATAAAAATATTTAGTAAATTGTTCACTTTTAAATGCGTGAGCTGTCATAATAATTGATATTTATTACGGATTGTGGCCTGTTTGCGTTCACGTTTTTGGTTCATGATTTAATACCAGACTTTGTGATTAATCATGAAATGCTTTTATTATTGTCAAAGGAGTATTAAAATGTTTCGAATGTTCAGAGGTTCACTGGGAGTCTCTATAAGATACTATAGTATAGAATATTTATAATTTTTTGGCGCTGCAAAGATCCAAAATAAATTACGTATTTCAAATATCAACGTAAGCTTTAAAAGATACAACGCACGATTTAATGTTTACATTCGTAGCTCCAATTGTATTAATCTCTACTTTAAATTATAACAGGCCGATGTTTATTGCCTGTACATTAAAGGTCAGTCAGGTCAGTCTGCCGGTTTGTTCTTGTATCACTCAAAAACTACTGCGTAGAATTGAATGAGGTTTTTACCGAAGTATCTAGTTATCTTAAAATTTAGACCTATATACATAAAGGCCATCGATGTGTATTTTTTGCTAAAGCTCGAAAATGTCTTGATTTTTATTAATGCTGTTTTATTTTATTTTTACATATTTCAGAAGTAGCTTAGAAATTATAAAAATTAGGATCAAACCGAAGGAACATCCAAAAAATCGAAAACATAGGAATTGGTTACTTTGTATGGAAATTGAGAATTGCTTTTATGATACGGTAACCAAGACAACAAGAATTTTAAGCTTATTTGGTTATCAAATGTAGAAAATGTGGAAAATAAACGTAGTAACGAAATAAGCTCCAAATTTTTTGAACACTTGAATGTTCTAAGGAAATAGTTCCGTTTCGGAAATGCCAATTTCTCAAGTACTATTTACATTATTTCAATCGTTTAAAAGCGAAGAGTTTTAGCATTATTCGCGAGACACAAGCGATACATTCTGAATCAAGTAGATAGCTCCAAAATGTATTACACCATTTCGTTGCGACGCCAGGTTATCGTGGCCTATACATTTTTAAACAGATAAATGGCGGGTGCAATATAAAGTCATTGTTCCATACAGATATTGTCGTGGCATACGGAGCTTTCTTATATAAGCTACCCTTTCTTTACTCTTTGCACTATTTCTAGATCGCTATCAACGTGTAACAGGTAAAGCGCTGCTTTAAATTAAACTTTAACCTTATGCGCGGCCAAGGCTTTGCCCTTTCCAGCTTTTGTTTAAACCTCAGCGCTATTAAACTCTGAATAGAAACAAAATGTCTGTAAGCTTCGCGGTTAACTTGCATTTCTGAAACAAAGATGATAATTTTCAAAATCTTTTTGTTCGCTCAAAGCAATTTCGTCGCATATTTCGTTAATGGTGATTTCATGACGAAGTAGGGGAATGTTTTTGTAGGGGAAAAAAGTCTGTTGTCGTAGGCCGAAAACTTTTTTCAATACATTTGACATAAACTTTACGGGCGAAGTTACGGCTCGTTGATTAGAAATTGTTTTTGCTCGAAATTTTCTTAAGATGATATTGTATTATATTTTTAGTAACAAGAACCTGTTTTCCCGATATTTTTTTATTAGTTACCTTTTTACCATAAGAACTTTATAACGAAACCATAATCTTAAACGACCTTAACTTAATTAAATGCAAATTAATATTTTTCTTAAAATTATTCGTACGTATTCTCAACATAATTAAAAGTCGGGTTCACTATTGTGATTTCATGTTATTTCGGTTTAAGTTTAATTAAAAATACCAAGCCGGACTCTGCCAGCCGTACTTTATAAATAAAACATTTATGCAGTTAACGAATACACGTATGATTTGGTTACCAGTCCAGCAGTATCCTACACTTGCCAAATTAAGCAAAACCGCTCCTTTAATCAAATATCTCATCGCCTGTGTACACATTCACACTTCTGTCTGTGAATATTTAGCTCTAACTTTACATAATAGTGACTCATTTGGTCCAGCGTTTGTGCTCCACACTCCTATGAATAGACTGGTTGCGGTATACTGCAGTATTTTGTTCTGTTTTATTGTTTAAATAAAGCAATTTCTACGTCCATGTCCATGTCTTTATGAACTTAAACGCCTTAAAACACAGCGAAACCTGTTTGTTATTTTTTTGATTTATACAAAATACATACATTTTAATGCAGGTGTCTGGTTAAAATGTATGTATTAAATTAATGTATTTAATTGCAGATAAACTATGTAGGCCATTTAATTACTAATACGAAATGAACAATGTAAGTTATACTTGTCAAATTTATTATAAGTACATGATTGAATTAAATTGTCTTTCACGAAAAATGTGACAACTATTATTGCTTCCGAATATGCAGTGTGTCCTGTATTCGTAAATGTAAATGAAGTTTATTAAGCTTATAAGATTGCTTCATCCACTAATGCAGTTAATGATATAGTTAATTAGTTTAGTAAGAATTGAGAATAGTAAACAGAGGTTACCGAGAGTGCCGTTTATTGCATTTTCTTATTTTAGCCTCTTTAAAAAGTCTACTTATTCACTGCGTCCCACTTTTTAGATTTACAATCGGTAATGAATCTCTACTTCGGAAGCCGCACAAATAAGTTATCCGCGTAGATTTATTTGCACACGAAGCGATTCGCTTGCCAAGTTGCTGTTGGATTTTTATCGCAGTCTTGTAGCTTAATATACTACTAGTAGTTGATAGAAAATTCAGCGAAAACTTGTTTGCGAAGATGTTAAGGTGAATAAGATTAAGCACAATATTTTTGCCCTTAGTATTGAACATTTGAAAGTTAGTTTTCTTAGAATCATAATGGTATTTACGCAAAATACGAGTATTTTCTAGAAATAAACTCAATGACTCAACTCAATGATTTTTCGGAATATATTGTAAACTAAGCAGGTAATTGTTATTTTATAAAACACTCAAGAAAAGGGTCGCTATATTTAATTTTAGTGTTTCGTCTAGTCAATCAGTGGTCTATCCTCAGCCTATAAACATATGAAGGTGTTTGTTATAGGAACGTATTCTATATTACAATTCACACTTTCTGACGAAGTGACACATCATCAACAACAGTCTTTCATACGGTGACTTTGTTATAAATCGTCGTCACTCATGCGTTCTCGGCTTCCCCAGGGCGGTCCTCTAAGTACTTCCTTGTCTAACCCCAAATATGAATATATGGAGCAATAGTGAACCGGGTGCTCCCACGGGTGAAGCTCGCGATTTTCCCAACGAACTTCCCTCATAAATCCACGCCTTACATGATGCTTGTTTGCATAATACAAGACTTAGTCGGCTTTGTTCCTCGAGTTTGATAGGTAGGTCGCAACATGTGCCCCTGAGTACCTACACGACTAGTTCAACAATGTTGTTGCGTATCTTGAATTTTGAATAAGCAAGGAATTCCTTAACTAAGACATTGATATATTTGCTTACAAGTTCCGAATTTTGGCCAAGTCAGCAAGTATAACATTTTCTCATTAAAATGAAATAATATACGAGAATCTCTATTTGCGAATCGTAGCTGCATGTCCAAGGGGAATGACGCAAATGTTAGATACGTCGTAAGTCTTGGTAAAGTTTCATGCAAGTGATTAGTAAAGTAAAATGCTGGGTATAATCTTAACTATTTCAGCAAGCAACGTGATAAAATGTGTGAACTGCTGTGTTCTGGCTTTAAAAATATAGCAAGGGAGATATACGTATCCGAGGCGATCCAACTTAGTCTTCAGGGTTAGCAACGCATTTGTAGCCAACCTTAGGTAAGACTCTGTTCTCGGCAGTGACCACTTACCATCACGTGCACTGCATGCTATTTTTCTACCTCAGTCTTATCAAAAACAGCAACTGGATCGAAACAAAATACTTCATGGTATTGTTTGATTTGCTTAACAGATATAGTTTTCGTCATGTGAATCTGTATTAAATGCATTTTTTACGTAGTCGAGGAATATTTAGCTCACAAAGCACGATCAATTTAAATTCTTATACCCCAGATGCCAATAATACGCTGACTGTTTTCTATGGGCTTATTGCAACCGTCAGGATTTAATAACGCTAATAATATCAACACAGAAAAATTGCTTTATAAATTTTATAAAATACTAGCTGTTCTCGCGGTTTAACCTGCGCTTAAAAAGTAAAAAGGCATATATACATAAACATAAGTGATAACCGGTTCACTCGCGACGGCGGCCGTATGCGCATGGAGCGCACGCTAATGCTTTTTTCAAAAATTAAAGTAGTCTAAGTTACGACTTATATCTTCAATTTTCTTCCAGTGAAAGTCCCATCAAAATCGGTGAAATCGTTTATAACATTACCTCAGCCTAACATACAGACAGACAGACAAAAAAAAAGAATTTTTGTTATAGGTATCGTGAATGCATTTATTTCATATGCATTAAATAAAAACTGGTAATTTGACATCGCAAACAGACACTTCAATTTTATTTAGCTATTTGTGTAGGTTGTGCCATCTTATTTTAATATACATAAACTTAATTTAATTTAGATTGTTAGTAGTACAAAATTTTGTAAAAATAAATTCGATCTTTAAGTTTTGATGCCGATACTAAACAATTCCAGTTATCGAACACAATAATGATCCATACTTTATTAAAAAAATGTAAATGCCTACGTTTGGCGCGGTCGCCATGTGGAACGTTGGGTACGTAAGAACAACAGAAATTCATCTATCTCTTCAGTGACATAACTAAAGAGGATTAGGACATGACACGGGTACGGATGACATACGCGATAAATGCCGTCACGACATTTATAACTATTTTACATGAATATTTCACATCACTTACGTAACAAAGTGGGAACCCCACCCGATATCAGTATCTTTTGCGTCTCCTACGCATCTACATATAACACACGACGACAGTTTATCTCACAGATGCACTTCAAAGCCTGAAAGCTCTCGTAACTTGACTATATGCGATAAATTCTCATACTAATATAGTTGAGCGCTATATTGTTGATTACGGCATAACGACGATATCCATGAACTGGTAACACTAAAACCTTTATTTTATTTATTTATTTATTTGCCATTATGAGTAGGTATACAATCATTAGAGTATTAAAGAAATGTTCCAAAATGAATACAAGACAGCAAGATATATCGCCCCAATTACACAAAGCTTATTTTACGTACATAATAACAGTGAAAACCAGACATTCCTTCAACGATACAAGTTAAGAGGATTGTGACATGACAAGGGTCTGGTTGACATGACGTCACAATACCGTCTTAGCCATAAGCAAAATATTGTTACATAACGAGAGTATTTTACTTCTTATATTTATGTATATCTATATATATTGCTATTAGAAAATAATTAGTACTTAAACATATGAAATTGTCACGATATTAAAATAAAATTTGATATTATTATAACACATATTAAGTACTTACACAAAATTTGTTGTTATATACGAGTACTTTTGTGGCTATTTTTGCTGTCATAATTATAAAATATGGTGTACCGCATTATTATTGAAATATTGAAATGTTTATTTAAATTTAAAAAAAAAATAATACCCATGCATTCTAAATGGTTTTAGATTTTGAAATGAAATGAAATGAAATGAAATTATTTTATTGCAAGAATGTAGTATACAAAGATGTTACAGTAAGTCAAGTTC
>DWPV01005846.1:0-12005 GCA_018251915.1 Urbanus proteus proteus
GGGGTAGCAACGCATCTGTGGTCAATCCCAGGTATGACCGTGATCATATCTGGGGTTGATTACAAATGTCCATGGGCAGCAGTAGCCATCAAGTGGACTGTAAGCTCGTTTGCGTTATAAAAAAATACCATAACACATGAATTTATTTAAGAAACAGTATATTGTTCCGTACGCATAATAATCCATTTTAAATGGTAACTTATACGTATCCCAAATGATATTAGTGTCGGTGAAGCTAAAGGCATAAAGATGACACCATCCCGCCTCTGTCTGTCCCCAAACTGTCAAGATTAATAACGAGATGACATAATCTAGCCAGTTGATGCTGACTCAATATTAAGAGGAGACCAAAACTAGATTCGCTCCCATATTTGTCCTAATGCGTTTTCGTGTCTTTCTTACGGTACTTATTTTTCTAATATAATATAGTAATGTAATATTTTTATACGATGGAAGTAGTAAACGAACATGCAGCCCACCTAATGGTAAGTGGCCACTGCCGCTCATGGACATTGTCGACCGATAAGATCACAGTCTTACCTGATATCAGCTATAGATGCTAACTCTGAGGATTAAATTCGATCGCCTCGAATAAGTACATATGTCTTCCTTACCACACCCTTAAAACTAAAACACAACAGCGCTACACTGCTGATATAGAAATAGGTGTGACAGTGGTACCTACGTCGAATTGTAGTTGAAGTATAACATTATCTATTATTCAGGTATGTAAAGTACTTCAAACACTTCAAACGAAAATAAACTAATATCGAATAATTGATACAATAATTGGAATTTATTGATAAGATAACACCCAGGAATTAGGGTACTTACCCTGAAATACACTTAAGTACACATCGTTTATAATAATATAATAATAAACAATAATAATAGTGCGTAAAACAAGAACTTCTTAACCAGATTTGTTATAGGTTTAATCATATGAAACAGAAATTTTCACTTTTCTTGTCCGAATTCATAATGACAATCTCGACAGCTGCATAGTGGCGCCATCTGCTCCCAAATCCATTTTAAATGTCAACAACGCCATCTATCCAGTGGACGCTGACATCATGGTGTAACAAGTGATAACAAGTTAAAACATTAAAAAAAATATGTATGTAATAGAAATTAATTATCACCGAGAGGAAACCTGCATGTCTCTAGAGTTTAAAAAAAACTTCTTAAAGACGTGTGAAGTCTACTTGCAGTTGCCCAGCGTGGTAGACAATGGCCTAAGCTCTCTGAGAGAAGACCAACACACCTGCAGTAAGATTATAATGAGTTGAAGCTTAATAAAGTAAAACTTCAGGTAACCTATGAGAGGAAATAATTGGCCAAGTGCGAGTCGAACTCGCTCATGAAGGGTTCTACGAAATATTCGACCCTAGATAAGATTAAAGTAGTCCCTAAAAAATCGAAAAGCCGTGAATTAGTATGTACACTAGACCTATAGATACTGGAGCTGTAGCTTTTGTTTTGTATTAAAATATGGTGGCTTTAAAAAAAGAAAATAAAAAATATATATCACTACATAGTATAAAACAAACTCGCTTTCTCTGTCCCTATGTCCCTATGTATGCTTAAATCTTTAAAACTACCCAAGGGATTTTGACGCGGTTTTTTTTTAATAGATAGAGTGATTGCAGAGGAAGGTTTATATGTATAATAACATCAGTTTTTCTGTAGTACATTTAGTATCAGCATTGCATCCGTGCGAAGCCGGGGCGGACAAACCCGCTGAGTTTCTTCCCGGGTCTTCTCAGTTGAGGTCGCGTTCCGATCCGGTGGTAGAATAAGAAAAGATTGTAAATGACAATTTTGAAGTGCCTTCGTAGTCTTAGTTATAAATGGTGTGACGATTCAAGCCACAACATAGCCCTACTGTAAGGTAAAGTTCCACCTTCAATCGTCAATCACCATCAATCAAATTTAATTCATTTAACGTAAAGAATAAATTTGCAAACGGAAATGAATACATAACATATGAGCTGTAACATATATGTGTAAGCCTTGGAGTGGACAAGCGAGGTTAAGGAATATTTTCCTGTAACCTTTTAATGCTAAACTAAATTGGTATTAGATTGATTGACGCTGTAACCCTTTTTATGTCTCAATGCTGGGCACGGGTCTTCTTCCACAACCGAGAGAGGCTTGGAGCGTACTCCACCACGCTGCTCCAATGCGTGTTGGTGGAGGGGATGAGGTTTAGTGGCCACCCCGAGTCGAATGTTTTCAAACTGCCCATAAGACCTGCGACAAGGTTTAATGACTGCTATCCAATGATAACTACCGGGACCGACAGCTTAACGTGCCCTGCGAAGCACGGAAGCGCGCATGAAATTTTTTGCCACTAGCGGTCACCCATCAATCTGCCGATTGCGCTCGACGTTGCTTAATTTTGTAGATCGGTTAAGATCTAGGCAATCCGCAGGTCTATGCGCGCAGGTTGATTGATACTTTAATTAAAATTAAATATTAATTAATTAATTAAATTATTTAATGAAGCCTATACACCCAAAATCTCTTTAATATAAAAACTTTTCGTTATTCAAAACTTTGTAGGCCCCGCCGGCACACCTGTTTCTACCAACAACAGTGTCAAACGCTGTGTTTTGATGAGAGAGACACCAAAGGAGGTATTCCAACTTAGTATTCAGGGATAGCAAAATCTATCGTCGACCAAAGGTTAGGTTAGGTTAGTGGATTTTTATATCGTTATATATAAAGGTGGTAGAGCCCTTTGTGGTTCGAATTCGGCGGCACCACCGCTACACCTATTACTGCCTTATAACAGCAGTGAAGCGCTGCTGTGTTCTAGTTTGAAGGGTGTGGTCAGGGAGACATACTTATCCCAGGCGTTCCAACTTAGTCCTCAGAGGTAGCAATTCAGGTAGGACTGTGATCTTATATGGAGTTGATTACATGGGCGGTGGCCACGTATCATCAGATGAACTGCATGCTTGTTTGCTACAACAATCATATAAAATATGTATATATATCTTTTTGCCCAAATCTCTTATATTTTTCGAAAACAAAGAAACATCAATATCGGTTTAAAATATTACATAGTTATAGTACAGGGGAATTACGTACGCAATTTTGATAAATAATCAACCAGTCCCATATAGGTTTCGTTAGGTTATTTATTGAGGCCTAAGTGTTTTTATGCTAAATCAAAAACAGGAAAACACCTACATGCGTCGCATTAATTAAACAGCATTCATTAAAACTATTGTTTTACTTATTTTGCGTTCAACCATTGTTAGTTTACGAATCGATTGGTCTTTGATAAATTCAATATTTATAATAAATATCTAGATATAAATGTTGGTAGATATATGGTAGATTGGTAGATCTTATGTCCGACTGTTGAGGTCTTATACCACAAGTGGGAAAGCCTAGGAACCTAGTCTAGTCAAGGCTTTCCCGTCCGTCATACTTCCCCAATGCTGCTTAGGATGACTTAATAAAAATAAGACTTACCTAGGTAAGTCATCTGAATAAACTATATAGGTATGTAGGTACCTATGTTTTATTAATGATAGTAGGACTTAGGACCATGTATAATTTTAAGTCAAGATAAAAAAAACTGATAAAAGTCTTATTTTCAAATTAAACGTGTGGGTGTTTTGAATCACAGTATATTTTAAGACCTACTTTAATTTTTTACAAAATATAAATCTACGTTTGATATATTTATATTTATTCTTTGTTTTAGGTTTACATTGTTTAATTTAATGAATTGAATAACTCCAAAAAATGGTTTGAGCCCGTTACAGTTAAATTATATTACTACTGCTACATACTTCAACCACCAGTAATAAACAATTTTCCTGTTTGACGGGTGTTTTAAGCCATAGTTGTCAACAGTAAATCTATAACATATGTCAAGAAGGCTCTTATGGTGTTGATAATAAAAAACCATATCTACCACGCATTTTATTACAAACATTTCATAAAAATAGTTACTTCAGTCACGACAAAAAAGTCGTCACCGCATCGTACCCGTCACGTATCCACAACTTCTAAAGCGCCCCGCCGCGCCCACCATTATGCCATGTGTACGCGCCTTTATTTACTTAACATGTTTGCAATGTGCACTGCCCTTTATCCTAATTGCGCTTCGCTATAAAAGATATAGATAGATCTTTGATAGCTGTTTTCAATTTTTGAAATGGTTGCGCATATCTTTTATGGTTTTGTTTTTTTTTTGTATATCAAATGGCAGACGGTCCACCTGTCTAGTGGTCAATACCGCCCACGTAGGAAAGGGAAACTTGTTTTATATTAGAAGTAGCAAATGACCACGCAATCTATCTGTAAGATATCGTTACAATCCTGATGGAGATCGGCTATTCTATTCTATTCTTGAGGACTAATTTGGAATGCTTCGCATAAGTATCTTCCTTACCACACCCTTCAAACTAGAAGGTAGCACTACTAACGTTTAAAACAGAAACAGCTGTGACAGTGGTGCCTTCGCAGTCGATCCTTAACCGTTCCACGTGCGAAGTGTTTAAGACAGTTCACCACGCTAGCCAAATACGAGTTATACTTCATCATCACTTTTGATAATATTTTACTAAGTTTCAAGCAATTCAATTTCTTACAATTTTTTTCAGTCTCCGCTTTCAAAAATAGAATATCCTGGCGGGCTGGCTGGCTGAAGTCAATGTGATAACTGTCTGAATTGTATAGAAAAAAATTAAAAACTAAAATAGTAAATAGGTATGAATAAATTAATTAAATCCAGAAGAGAATTTCACTAAATTCAAAAATAGAATTGAAGTTTTATTTAATTTTATTTTAACAACTTTTTCAATGATTTCAATAAAGAAATAAAATATTTTTTTAATTTAAAATTACAAAAAATACATAGAGACGAACATAGAACCTCTGAAGTTGGTCAAATAAGAATAATTCATAAAATTAAATACAACTTGTCAACGTCTGTTGACAGTTGCGGAACTATGAAGAAAAAGGAAGGCAGCAATCACTAATGCCAATTCAGTCTACAATGTAGTCGTAATGATAAAATTAAGAGCGAAGTGCGTAACCCGTAGCACGCACACATAGAATCAAGGAAATCTAAGTTCATAAGATATTTTAAAAACTTAAGAAAATCTACACAGAACTTACTTTATTTGAATAATTACTATTGGACTTCAGTACCGATTTCATAATAATAAAAGGACAGCATAGATTTTGATTTAGGAATAGAACCAGTTCAAAAATTCTCATTGACGTCATCATTACAGCTGCAAAATTGAACGAACTTAACTTACGTATTTGGAGTATTGCAACAACTTTTAAATTTAGAACAACGTTACGCAATAAAAACGATTTACTTATTCGAAATAAATTCTCTTTTTTGTTCCAGTAACAATTGAGATAGGATTTGAATTTGGAACAGGATCACAATTTTAAAAATAGATCTATTATTAACATTACCATCGTGATTTCAGAATTATGAAGATAAAATAAAAGGAATGCAATTGATGCCGGTATAATAAATTTTGAATTAGGAACAGAATCAATTCGAAAATAGAACCTGTCGTGACGTCATGACAGCTGCGGAATTATGAAGAAAAAGAAAGGCGGCAATCACTGATGCCAATTCGGTCCACAATGTAGCGTCGTAATGACAAAATTAAGAGCGAAATGCGTAACCCGCCGGACGTACACACAGACACGCACGCTTTTTTACGCGCACGATTCGTGTTAACGCACTCGACACCGTGTTACGCACACAAACATACCTGCGTATTAGGGTTGGCAAGTATACTAGGTATGGTATTTGTATATGATTCCGGAGTGCGTGAGTTGGTGATTATGTTACGGTTTCGCGGATTTCGGTTGGAATTTTGAACGTTTGATAACTTAATGGTTCTTGGATATGTTTTTATGTAGGTGTTGCTTCTAGAGATTTAAATTTTGTGACAATTTTATATGTATCTGATTTGTATTGAATTTTTCAGATATAATATTAGATACCTTCGAGATATAATCCCAAAGTTTGTGCCTTCTATTTACTTTCAATATTTTTAATTCAATATTTTTTGGGCGTACCTACGCCTTTTGTACTTTTATTATGCATAAACAATTGTTAAAACATGCAGAAAGTACCATAAAAAATATTTTAATTTTTTTTTGGTTTGACTTATGAGCCATTATATTTTGACGTATTATTATAATGGCCTATTCAGATAACTATAGCAAGTATCGCAACCCTATTGCACACATCGTGCGTCGGTGTGCACGCACACACGCGTGCCCGAAGGACACGCGGCGAGGTCGTTAACCCCAGTTTTTTGCGAGCGAACGCCGCACCGCGTACTCCTCCCATAACGCATTGGCCGTTGGCTCTATTTTTCTATTTATTTTTTATTTCTCTGGACTCCGAAAGATCGTTCACTCGATCGAGTTGATACCCGAGCTCCAGTGTGGGAATAGGGATATGATGTCAGTGTTTTTTTTGTAACCGGCCCGACTTGTTACGTCCCGTTTATTTTGATTGCAGATTCTATATCCACGACGGCTTATCGCTTTAATCGCTTATGATCGCATGTCCATTGCTTAATTAATAGAATAAGTTTTAATCTACCGCTCTATCCTCGAACTATAATAGCTTTGGGCAATATTTTAAGTCGTCAGTTTTTATATCTTCCATCAAATGCAAACACGTGAAGTTTTATTCGATTTTTTGTATCAACGTCGGAATTAACTCTATTTTTATTTAATACGATTAAATTTGAATAGTAAATAATTCATTACGGTAAAAAATCGCTTCGTAATTCGAGTCGAGACATTGACAACTGACCGTGGAAAACGGTCGGACTTTATAAATTACCATTTAAACCAAGCGCATTTTAGATTTGAAACGCACTTAATCTCCTGTCAATGCCAACTAATGCTTTAAGGTCCAACCTTGCTCCGTTTTGCTCGGAACCGGTAATATGCTCGCTTTTTTATACTGTACCGCTAACTTGTATAAGTGCAAGGTACATGTAAATACAGAACGTGAGGGTAAGTGAACTTTTGAGAGCTAATATCGGAAAATAACGTCTTCGTTTCTCAAGAAGGCACTCCGATCGGCCAGTTTGCCTTTTTATGCGTCGATAAGGAGTTGAGTTTCAGTTCGATGTTTTTATTCTTTGAAGTTTTAATCGCTTAATTATTACCTGAGTCCGCGAAAGAAAGTTACACTCCGTTTGTCTTTTTATTGTTATTCCCGTGCTTTTACAGTTCTTAGATAACGTATCTTGTTATGGGGAATCAGGGCGTTTGGAATACTTTTAAAGGGGCATTAAAATATCTTCAAACAATAGGATAGTAGGGAAAATAATGTTTAAATTATTGTTTAACATTTTGTTATTTATTTTACGAATAGGTACTAAAATAAACCTTTTATTGAGTGCTCGAACATGCAAATTTATTAATTGCTAATTTGTATATTCAAGCTAAACATGTAAATTATTAATGATCCAAAACGGTTCTAATTTTCAATTAATCACAAAAAGGAAACAAGAAAAAATAAACGCAAAACATCTAAACAATTCTAATCCACTAAATTTAAAACAGGACCAATGTGCTACCAGACCAGTGTACAGGACCTAGCCCAACATTCGGCGGCCACCCCAATTCCGAACCTACCCCAAGCTCACGCACCGCGTAATGTGTTCCTGTGTATGTGTGCGTGAATCGAGACGTTCGATTCGAACCGCCATCATTCTTTTTACGCGCCTAATTTTGACGTTTTGTTTTTTTTCGTTTATGGTCGTTGGGTAGGGTCAGGATTTGGCAATGACATTGGTCTTGATTGAACAAAGGACAAAGAAAGTAAGCCCATTCAGCCTTTAATAAAATAAATTTGTGTTTTATTATATTACGCTATAATGCCGTCCCGGTTAATACATACGGGTTTTAGAATTAGACTGCAACACATAGATGTGGGATAACCAGCCTTCGTCATTTTTACGCGCCTAATTTTGACGTTTATTTTTTTTCGTTTAAAGTCGTTGGGTAGGGTCAGGATTTGGCAATGACATTGGCCATGATTGAACAAAGGACAAAGAAAGTGAGCCCATTCAGCCTTTAATAAAATAAATTTCTGTTTGATTATAATTATTACGTTATATTACGGCCCTTGTAGGTACATACGGTTATTAGATTACAAATTATAATGTAACATATAGATTTATAATAATCTGCCAGAAATATTTTTGACATTCTGTTTTTTTTTTGGCGGATGGAGTCAACACGTTCAGCCATCATTATGCAATTTATCACAATTTAAATTTACATCGTTGTTAATGTTATATTAAACTTATTAAATTATGTTTTCGAAATTTAATTCAGGTCGCCATCATTCATTTTACGCACGTTATTTTGACGTTTTATTTTAGCGGTTAACGTTGGGTAGGGTCAGTATTTGGCAATGACATTGGTATTGAAGAACAAAGGAAAGTGAGTTCATTCAGCCTGGACAATATAATAAAATTGTGGCTTACTATACGCCTTGTTATGCACTAAGCACTTTTTATTACACATGGGTATTACCTACATTGGACCAAAATTCCATGTAGATTTTTATAAGCACTTTATCTTTTTTTAAGTGCCAAATTACGGAACCATTATTTTGATGACTACAAACGGATTACCTGCTACTTTTATTATTATTATTATATTTTTTTCGCTATGGTTATATTGCGATCTACCTGATCGTTATTAATGGTTGTATAATATAATTCTCATACATACATTATTATGTGATTCCATTAAATTCAATTAATACTTGACAGTTGCAATGCAAGTATAATAAATGGAAATTTATATAATAAATATTATTAGGTAGGTAATCAATAAATTATTAATTTAATTGATATCTGACAGACATAAATTGAGTACAATAAAAGCCATACAGAGGGTCATTACAAAACCCAACCCTAATACCTACATACATTCGTTATTCAAAATAAGAATAAAAAGAGTAAAATCATTCCATTCAAATTAGACGCAAAAAATCCGGTTCCCTTTTTGCGTTCCATATTTGAATTTCTTACATAACGCTGGTTCTTTTTTTCGCGTTCTAAATTCAATTGTTGTTTAGGCGCCATTTGATAAAAGGGCGGGATTAACATAAGAATGTTTGAGGTAACATGGCGACCGTATGATTTATAACTTTTATTTACTCCACGCCATTATGACCTGTATTTCGTTGTTCTAAGGGTCAATTTTCCACGTACTAGCACCCGTAGAAAGGCTACCACTTAAGTAGCATAATGAACATTTTGTTACAAAGCGAATAACGCTTTAGAAAAATATGTTGTTGTTTTGTTTTTTCTTTTTAGTTTTTTCTATAAACTCTGTTATTTTATTAGTTTTAGAAAAAATAAACGTGGCTTTAACTTAGGTAAAGGTAAAACGAATACTTATAATATTTAATTGTGCATATTAAGAAACGTCATTTCTATTCCTTTGGAAAGTTTAATAATAATTAACTAAAAATAATAAAGTATAGGGCGGGCTCTATACAAAAAAAAAACAAAATTTCGACAATTCTTTTTTTGTATAACTAAAGCGGCATTTTACAACTCCATTAAAAAACAACATTTTTGCGAAATCATTTCGTTCAAGTTTTTGCGTGAAAGAGTAACAAACATACATACAAACTTTCACCTGTATAATATTAGTAAGAGTAAGATGTCAAGACACAATAAAATTGTAAATGTGTGCGTGTTTACGCAAGTGTGTCTTCACCAAGTTTCAAATTGAATGACGCGGGTCACTGACCTACGCAATGCGTTTTCAAAAACCTTTCTTTTTTAATTTTACACCGCGATACTGCGTTGAATGGCACAATGACTTGAAGTGGTTTATCTACATCTGCGGTTCTCAAACTCTTAGAATATTTCGGTCGGTGAAAAAACAGAAACTCCTATTTTTGAGCCAGAACAAACACATTTTATTTTTTTTACTGTAGGAATAACTGTACAAAGAAATAGATAATGCACTTATAAGAAAAAATGTATCTATGATAAATATTGATGGAAATAAAAGGTCCGTATTATTGAATCTTAATTTTTTTTTTTGCATTTGTCTTTTAACCAACTTCAATTTTCTATTCACCAAGTTTCGCTGGACCTTTCAACCCACAAATGTCCTCAATCGGCCAAAAGAAGTCGTTATGGAGTATTTGAGAACCACTGATCAACATTATACAACTGCCTAGGGATATAACGAGTTATTTAAAATTAGAGCAATTTGGAGGTACAACCCTTAATAGTTACGCAACCTCTTCTCAAAACAGCTGTGTTTTAAACGGCGTGGTAAAATGCACGAGGCGTTCCAACTTAGACTTTGTAACAACATTGTGATGGGTTACGGATAGTCTAATCTTATTTTATTTTATTACAGCGAAAATGCTATTTGGGATTACAGATTTAACAGCTGTGAGTATTATTAATACAAATTAATCATATTCGTATAGACTTAGGCGGGGCCTTTGGATACGTAGGAATTTAGGGCCCCAAAAAAAAATAGAAATAAAAATAAATTCTTTTTCACGCCTAAAAAATTGAAAAAAAATTAACTCTTTTAACTGATTTCAAAATAGGAGGCTAAATTTTCGGCTAAAAAAACTAAAAATACATAAGTACATGTGTCTACTTATTTTAAAGCTTTTTCGTATACCTAAGCAAGTATGTTTTATAATAGTCTTCTGGGGGCCCCAAGTGAGGCCCTGGGTGAGATAAGTAAACTAAGACGGAACGCCTCACATTCTCACTAGCCATTTCAATACCGAAACGTATTACAAAATTTTCAAAACATAACATTAAAGCGAATAGCAGACGGCTCAACCCTTAGCTTTTAGGGCTGTTTTCAACCCTAATAAGGAAGTAGATATGGACAGAAAGACCTATGGTTTATTATACATATCTTGTTTTTTCTTTATTCAAAACGGAAGCAAGGAAGGGAGCATAGAGCTATGCGGATGTAATTAAGAATTACTTTATATTTTTTTCGAAATGAAACAAGAGCTTGCTTCAGTTGAAATGAATTTTTGAGTTTATTTCGTTGGAGCGTGGGGTGGTTTTGTATTGTTTTTGGGTAACACATATGTGTGTGTATGGGTTCCTTTTGTGTTCATATTTGGGTTCGATTCTCGGGAGGGTAGATAAAATTAATGAATATCTGTAAGTTCTGTGTTTAATCTTACGTGTCTGTGCGTGTATACTGATATGCGTGTATGTGTGCGTGATTTATATTGGTTTTAGTGGTAGTGCAGTCTTAATGTATAATTGAAGGATGTGAGGTATCAAGACGTACCTTCTAACTTAGTCTTCAGGGTAAACAATATGGAATCCTTTGGTTTCAGATGTCAATTGCAAATTAGAGACGATCATGGCCATCTGATATCCATCTCAGTCAGAATTAAACCTACCTGAGGATGGGTTAACTCCTGAGGACTAAGTTGGAACGCCTCATATACCTTACCTCACCTCGCCTCACTTTTCTCCCTTCAAACCAGTACAACGCTGCTACCAACCGATACTGATATTTAGGTAGAAATAGTTATGATACCCAACACGAAGGGTTTTACAAAATGTTCCCCAAGAGAGCTGACTCAGATTTTGCTGAGACAATATCTTGATTACGAGTTGAAAACCACCCCCTTTCTGATTTAGTTTATTTTGATGAGATGAGATACGAAACCAATGACCGGTATTTTATGTGGTACAGAAAGAAGGATTCTAATGTCCTCAGGGGTCTAACGCATCAGTGGTGACCTCAAATTTGATTACATTCAATTTGTCGTACTTCTTAAATCTTTCAATTTACAATTGACGCGGATAGCGCAATGGTTAACACACCGGACCGCTAATCCGAGGGTCCTGGGTTCGATTCCCAGCGAGACGGAAATTTGATGATGAGTTTAAATTTCCGTTCTTGGTCTGGGTGTGTGTCCTTGTCTTGTGTGTTGTCCATGGCACCCACGACAC
>DWPV01005847.1:0-12004 GCA_018251915.1 Urbanus proteus proteus
CAATGACTAGGAATCTACTCTACAAAGAGACCGGTGTCTAGCAGTGGGATACTGAAATGGATACACTCCGACAAGTCCTAAATTAAAATACCTGCTAGTATTACTTCTCTGCATTTCCAGGTAGGCGATCGGCACATACGTATGAAGCGCTTCTTCGTAGAGGCGAGTTATATTACAAGTATTTAGCTGAGGCCTTTCCTTTCCTATTCATATGCTACGAATTTTCATACTGATAATAGAACTAGCGCACCACTAAGAAGGAAATTCCGCGCTTCTCCGGGAGTTTTCATTAATTTGTTTTAAGCTTCAATTAAAAAATATGAATTATGTATATAAGTAGCTGTGTATACTAAGTATAGTATAGATATGAAGTCTAGTCCTGCCTTTCTACCCTTTCCAAATTTACCGAATACGCAAAAGGATATAAAAGTAATTAGGTATTAATGTAGTGGTACCGTGCTAATAAATTAATACATATTACGCATATAAATAAATTAAAATAATATAAATTCATTTTAAACTACGCACAGACGCCACAAAGAAACTAAATTATTTGCTTCTTTACTATAACATATATTATTTATGACACATGACGCTCAGATATGCTCTGCAAAGCCTACAATTAAAACTGGGTGTGGTCCAAGGAGTTCAGCGAACGCAAGCATGTCAAAAGGGTCCCATTTACTGGAGTGTAATTTTAAAGCGCCTAGCGAAGTAATTATGCAAATTCGCCATATACAGTACAACCATCATATCAACGTCCGAGATTTGTTTATACACAGGGTGTTTTTATAGACGAGAAACTGCTATAAGAATGTTATACGAATGTTATACATGGTTGCTGGAGATGTATAAATAATAACATAATTTATATCGTAATATTTATTTTCCTTACGTAGCATTAAAGAAGTTTTAATGGGATTGTTAGTTTTAGCAAAATAAATATATTTTTATAGCCTAAAATCGTCTTTTTGCTGTTCCATTACCTAAGTATACTCATTATTCTAAAATATGTCGCTTAAATCAAGACACGCTTTAAATTTTATAACCGATTGTTGTAAGTGCTATGAGAAAATGAAATTACTTTTATTTACTCTCATATTTTTCTCAGAGAGTAGCGACTAAAAATAATTAATATTACGATAAAAAATTTCAAATGCACTATTCGTATCGAAGTTGAAACACCATGTATCATACGAGTATTTTGTTCACAGTCCCCAAGCAAAACGAAACGCCGCCATGTCTGTCAGTCCGTCTATATGTATAATACCGCGTAAAAGCTTTCGGTAATCCATCAAAATTAGTCATAGCTCTACAGGATGAAATAGGAAATGATTCATTGGTGATTAAAAGTAAGCTATGTTTTGATCATTTGATTTCTTTAGTTTTGATTAACATTTTTAGTATAATCAAAATAACTTATCGAGTATTTGTTGACATCCAAATGGGTCGTGTTTAGTTGCAAGCTATACAAAATTCATACCATTTTATCATTGTAATCGCATTTCCTATTTTTTGAGATATTATTTACATATTTCATTTATTATATAACGTATTAGAATGAGTTACCTTAGAATGTTATAGACCTTAGTATATCGACTTGATAGTACTATTATATTTTGCAATGAGACTTTAATATAATATACATATCGTAACACAAGTCAGAAAACAAATATCTAAAAGATCGATGAAGATTGTCTACATGATGATATGAGACAGATGGGTTTCATGTCTCGTGAATGTCATCTATTAGCGTTGAACGGATCAGTAGGTACCTATATTTTTTAATAATTTTAAGATATCAACACACCAGCGAGACAGTAGGCGACCACATGGTGGATATGAGGATTGCTTCAAATTATAAAATATATATTCGTATATATTGAATAATTTCGGCAAAGTCTCTATCACGACATATTTTTATCTTTTTTACACACCTAGCAAACGGTCACACAATTAGCCTCATGTAAAGTGGGCACTGTCGCCCACGAACATCTTTAATCAAGCCAAGGACAAGAATCCTAGATGAAGTTGGTAACTGACGCGTTGCATTGATAACTAAATGGAGACGCCCAATATACAATCTATTACCTATATTTTTATACACATATATCAATGATTTTTATATACATATATGGTAGATCTAGCAAACGAATATGCAGCCCACCTGATAGTAATAGCCGGATAAGATATTTAACCCCATTAACCCCAGATAAGACAACAGTCCTAGCTGAGGTCGGCCACATATGCGTTGCTACCCCCGAGGACTAAGTTGGATCGCCACGCTTCAAACCAGAACACAACAATGCTTAAATTTAATGTTATTAGGCAGAAGTAAGTGTGGCCGTAGCCCTTTCTTACCTTAAATATTGAGAGAACTTACTAGCCTTTATTTGGGAGCAATTAGTAGATAATTAAGCTTAAAGGGCTATAAAATCTGCTTAAAATACCCTTGCCTGCTTACACTTGAGACAGATTATTTTGTTTACGTCCATTTTCCAATATTAAGACGAAAAGTAATCTAGGTAGATGTTTGTATGTTTAGAAAAATATACACCAAGCAAAATAACATATTTTTCATTTCGGTGAACGTCATTTGAGGAAGACCATTTGTTTTTTACTCATAAATATATGATAAAACACTACATTAATGTTTTCATGAAGCATATACAAAACGTTTCGTAAAAAATAGGAAAACTGTGTAGCGCCACCGGCGTAGTCCACTTAGAATGCAATAAACCTACCCCGGATTCAACTCTCGAGTTTATAATACGATCTTACAGAATAGCACGGCTGGATAGGATTATGAGGAACATGTTCCGTACCAAAGAAACCTAGTTGTGGTTACTCGTGTTATGCGACACCGTATTAATCATATGTTAGAAATCGGTGAAACCATATTAGAACAATATTAATTAGCGGTGTTTTATTCGACATATAATTATCATGTTTGCTATATTATGATATTTTATATTACCTGTAAATAGAGTATAACGTCTAGTATGTTGGTATTGATTTTACTTTCACATCTTAGTAGGCTAATGACGAATGAGTAGACGAGTGACGGTTTAAGTCGAATACAGTCACCATCGGTTTCTGATTGTCGCTTGCAATCGTCAGAACCGAAAACTAACGTCTGACTACAAGCGGCGAGAGTGGACGGACGACACTCGCAGACACGAGACCACAGACATGTATGCACGAGACACTATCGGCAACGGTCGCTGACATGAACTATCGTTCGTTCTCGTGTTCTCTTAAGATAGAAAAATACTATTTTTCAATTAAAATACCAGATTTTTACAATATATATAAGCACCGTGCCTACAATTAATAGAAACCGTGTAATCTGTATTTGTTTCCATCCAGAATTGGTTAGTCAATAGTCATATGCGAGTATTATCATTCGTATTATCATTCTTTTGACCACCAGTAATGGCCTTTGCATATAAGTATCTATGAAAGTAATCGATCAACTCGAACTGCTTGATTGTGGCGTATAAATATATAATTTCTTTCATTCGACTTCGCATTCCAAAAATTTTTTCATGGCCAAAGCATTTTAGTCTTATTTATATTCGTTCGATTATTCGACTATCGATTCGTTCCGTGCCATGCAAAGTTCAGGTTGAGTTCGTGCCGGTGACGTTTATTGAAAATCTTCTGTTAATAACAAGTTTGGTTCAAGTTTGTTTGAAGAAGCAATTGCGATATGGCTTTCAGTAATTATAGATAATAATCATATTCGATTTTGATAAAGGCCAAATATATTATTTTTTCTAAAGGTGTACGTTTTCTTGGAACACTACTCATTAAAATAAGTTGTAATCCTTCGTGCCTTACACTGTAAGTTATTTTATTATGATACGAGTTACTTTGTGCAGAGCTGTCAATCATCCAAAAACTATGTTTTGTTCTATGTTTTGGAAACTATGTCCTTTGAAACAAAGAACAAAAATATTAATTAACAGTAACAGGTACTATATTTAAATTACCTAAATACCTAACGATATACCTAGATTTTTTTTATATATTCTGGTTTACCAAATTGGTTTATTTTCTCAAATAACTCATTGTCTTCATTTCGTTCGTTCCATTGTTATATGTATAAAATGAATTACCTACTGTCAAAGATATGAAGCGCTATGGAGCAAAAAAGGCAATCAAGCCTATCGTTGGCACAATCATGTTACAATGGAATTGTATTGACCATAATAAAATGAAATAAAAATCAGTAAGTTTTATTTCACACTAGGCGCGGCCCGCCGGCAAACAGTTTTATAAACTGCATGCGGGTGGGTACCTACAGTTTGTTAACACCTACAGCTGCACTAGTTTATTACCCGACTACGAAGCAAAAGAGGGTTATGATTTTATAAATGACACGGAGGTCGATTCAATCAGTCCCGCTGAATAGGTAATTTTTTTCTCTCATCCTGATTCGCTTGATAAAATCGCTTTGTGACACTGCACATGTGGTAACGCACGCCAATTTTAAATAGGAATTTTATATATCAACATAACAATATGGATTGGGAAGTAGTATCCCTTTGGAATCAATTGGATTGTTTAAGTTCCTACTGCGGCGGTGACTGCTTTCCATCAGGTGATCCATTAGCCCTATCGCAAAGTTCATCAAAACAACGAAATCTATTGACATAAGTCAGTGTTTGTAGTTCTCTTTGTTTACCTTTTACATATTTGCAATTGAATGCATGAAAGTAACATTTTCTGATGTTAACGTAAAAATCAAAATCGGAAACATCCTTTGTTTTCGTAACACAGCATGGAAGCTTCATACACTGCAGCGTCAGGAATTCCCAAACGTTTTGAATCCCTTAGATTTTAATTTTATCACCAGTTACTCATACAAAGAAGCATTGTGTAGGAATTTAGTCCAACTACAAAAGCGGAACGATGGCAGACTAAAAGCTAGTTATGAATACGCCTTTGTTTCCATACTCGAAAATATTAATTGGTGCAGAATCCGAGAATGTCGAATAAGATATGAACATCGTTTATTGAACAATACTCGTATTATTACATTCAGCTCTGTTTGGGTAACAATTATTGTACCAAAGTGCCAATTATTTTTCTGTAGTTGACGTCAACGCGTATTGTCCCACAGCTGGGCACGGGTCTCCCGTTACAATAAGATAATTTTCGGCAACATTCCATCGGATCGAGAACCGAATTAGTAAACTTCACGCCTTTTAAGAACGATCAGGCGGATGGTCTCCTCACAATGGTTAATTTCTAATGCGTGCATAACTTTTACAAATCAATGGTGCCTGGGATTCAAACCTAGGATCCCTGATTTTGGATCCCGAGTTTCAGCTACTAAGAAGTCACAATTTATGCTCCTGACAAAATATTGTTAAATACTATAAAATACATTAAATACAGACACGATAAACATTATAATTATTTTCCCACGTGACTTTTTCACCTGCATTCGTGCAATTTATTCAACAAAATTATCTGTAAGCCCATTGAGAATGCAATGCTCTAATTATTTCACGTGTTAATGACACGAATGCTTCAGTTCGGATGAATGTTAATTACTTTTCACGTCATAAACCCACGTGCTGGTTCAACCCCTATGAAGTAGTTTATTTGGATTTGTAATGCGAAATATTTTTAAATAATGTTACTCGCTCATGCCGTTGTAGGTACTAAGTCACTGTTTGCCACAATATTTACCCGCCTGCGTCAGAAGGAGGGTTATTTTTTTTCGTACGTATGTAGGTACGCCCTACAGTCCAATCGGCATGACGGATTTATATAATGTCATTGAATTCATCTCAATCACATAGTCAATTTTTAAATGTGGCGTATGAAAATTGAAATCAAAGAGGTGTTACGATTTTCTTTCAAACAGCCATATGGACATGGGGTTTCTGTTTTTAATCTCCTCTCTATATTTTAATTGGGTTCCAATCACTGTGCGACTTGAGTGGCACCAGTCACTCTTCGTGTCAATGTTGTAGGAGGCGACTAAGGGACAAGTGCTTAATATTAACACCTATTGCGGTCACCAAGAGGCATGCATATCTAAGAAAAAATAATTAGACCAAGAAACATAAGATATATTATAAATACCTTTTAGGTCCAATAAATATAAAATTATGATCTTGTATCTAGAATTTAAAGATTTTGGCTCTGTAAAGTTTCATATTCTTAATTCACAATTACGCTTTCCACCGTCTCTACTTTCAAGACATTTTCAAATAATACTAGGTGAATATACTTCGTGTATATAAAATATCCATTTCCCCACCGTAAGTTTTCACGAACAACATTTCAATGTAAATAAGATTCGTAACTTATTCAGATCTGTTTCTGTAGAACTAAAGTTTCTGACGTCGCCACTGAAAACTTTAGTTGGAATAGGAGTTGCTGTCAATTTAACAGTAAACTGGGCTTGATAAATGTATCTGGAGTATAATTTACATTTTGAACAATGTGTTGTGTTATTTATTATAATCACAATATCGTTACTCACGATCTCTGGTTATTTGTAATATAGATATGATCAAATTATGGCAGTATATGGTCACTGCCGCTCATGGACATCTCAACGCGATTGCAGGCAACATTGCAATGATGTTAAACGCTACTGTATTGTGGTTTGCAGTGCGGTAGTAGGTAAATAGCATACCTATATAACAGGCATTCCAACTCAGTCGACGGAGATAGCAACGCATTTGTAGCCACCACAGTATTTAGGTAATACTAGTCTTATTTTGGGAATAGGTGAAACCCGCGGTTTCACCCGCGTTTAATAAGTAAAAAGGAATACATTTTTCAACATAACTAAAATCTAGCTCTCCCGCGAGGTGGCCCGTACGGGCGTGGATCTCGAAATAAAAGCAGCCTACGTTACGCCTTAGAGCTTCAGCTATCCTCCAGTGTAGTACTGTTAAAATCAGTCCAGCCGTTTAGAAGATTACCTCAGCCAAACAGACAGACAGACTAAAATAATTTAATTGCGTTTTTGTTATAGGTATCATGTACACTTTCATATGCATTGAGTAAAAAGTTGTTATTTGGAAATTACAAACAGACACTTCAACTTTATTTATTTGTATAGATTGATTTCAAACGGTAACGAGCGGGAGGGACCACCAAATGGACTGCATGTCTATATCCTATTACAATTGAATAAGACTTTTCAAAAGATTGTGTTGTTAAAAATCTTCCAATTATTTTCCCAAAATTATTTTTTGGTGTACCTACACACGCGTAAATACGTGATCCGAATATCCTGTTATGATCAACTCAGAGACAATTTTATATCATGTGTTATAATAATTAGTAAACATCTGTGTTATCACATAATATTTATTACTAGCTGGTACCCGCGGTTACAACCGCGATAAAGAAATAAAATGACATAAAATGGCATCACGTACATAAAAATAACGTGTATACCACTTCATAAGTTTTTTGTATGATTTACTTTATTTAGTTAATATGGTACTATAAACTGACTGCCATTGTGGTACATTAAACCGAACGCAGTACCTGCAGCAGTTAAGAATTACTTAACATAAAAAAAAAACATTATTGTTTTCATCAAAAAAATCTAAATGGCAAAATAATACAATAGTATCGTATTCAAAACTCATAACCCTACAATACCTTCACTTCACGACACAGGAGTAAATAAATGTACCATAATATACTAGATTATAAATTACTAGCTGATCCCCGCAGTTTGACCCGCGTTTAAAAAACAAAAAAGAATACATATCAAAACACTGGTAACACCCATCCTATGTCTATGGTAACACCCCGCTGTCCCGCGACGGCGGCTGCAAGCGCATGGCGCGCGCGCTAATGACTTTTTCCAAAATTAAAGTAGCCTATATATTATGTTATTCCAGATCATAATCTATCTCTGTACCAAATTTCATCAAGAACCGTTTAGCCTTTCCAAAGTTATAGAGTAACAAACATCCATCCATCCATTCATCCATCCTCGCAAACTTTTAGCTTTATAATGTTAGTAAGAAAGTATAAAAAGTGTCGTCATTTATAAGTAAAATCCATTGACTTATTGGTAAAAGCTTATAGGTACATCACGATATTTTAGCTCGGCGACGATTAATAAACGTATTTACATACAGTGATATTAACATAATTTAATTTTCTATATCAACGCGCATACCGATTAACTTTCAATGTGGATGATGTGATGTTATTTAATTAAAAAATAAAATATACGAGAAGTTAAATTGACTTTTTGTGGCCAATCTATGTATATCACTTGTCATATGTAATGTTATGTAAGATTTACTGAATACAGTATAGTATAAGTAGTAGTATAGTAGTAGTAGTAGTACCTATAGTTTAAGGAATCGTTCAAGAAGGTAGTGACAAGTAGTAGAAAAACTGCTAAAACTCATAATTTAATTGTAAAGAATATACAAAACAGCATGATAAAATAAGAACAGCAGAGAACGACCTAAATAATTTTACTACATATAAGTAAATCATAGGCAAAATGAAAAAAATAAATAAAACAATGTCACGTATTTATTTACCTACGACTATTTAAGAGCACATTCACGATAGCTTTCTAAACCAAAAACCTTTATGCGTTCAAGGGATATTCTCAGTAGTGAGAAGTGCCTATGTATATTTATGTATACATTTAATTCATTAGCTCCTGGTGTATGGTAGACCCGGCGTCGCATCCGTTGCACCCGCCGCGTCCTGCGCACAGTGTTGCCAATTTAGCGAATTTGTCGCTAGAAATAACGACTTTTCATAGAGGCTTAGCGATCAAAAAACATATTATATCGCTAAACAACATTTACCGACTTTTGCCGTACAAATATTTAGTGGAAAAAGGGGTAAAGGGGTAAAGGCAAGACCTTAATTATTTTTAATCCCTAATTAGCCTGTGCGACCTTTTTCTTCGCCGTCAAATTTTGAGTTCGGGTGATGCAAAATACAGATTAGGACCGAGCGAACTTTTTTCCGACGTCAAACCTACAAATTATATGTTCGACTATCTGAACCCCGCGGTTTCACTCGCGTTAAAAAAGTAAAAAGGAATACTTATCTAAACATACCTAACTAAAATTAAAGTAGCCTATGTTACGCCTTAGCTCTTCAGCTATCTGCCAGTGAAAGTCCCGTCAAAATCGTTCCAGCCGTTTAGAAGATTAGCTCAGCCAAACAGACAGACCGACATTTTTTTTTTAAATTGCATTTTTGTCATAGGTATCGTGTATACTTTCATATGCATTGAGTAAAAAATTGTTATTTTAAAATCACAGACACTTCAATTTTATTTATTTGTATATATTGTATATGGAAACTGCTTTCCATCAAGTAGCCGATCTGTCTTATAGTTAGGCTTAAATATATATAAAAAATACCAATGTTGTTAGGTACATAGCGTTGGGTAGTTTATACGTTCAACGCATTTATTGCGTTCAAGTCGGCTTATTGTCAACACCACAGGTGAAGAGGACAGTTCCAAACAGGATGCACTATTCAATTCAATAATGACTGACGTCTCACAACAGTTCATCTAGGAGATATGCATGTGAATGCCGCGGCCAAGGTCGAGGTAGAATTGCCGCCGCCTCGTTATCAACTACAGTAACTGCGCGATAACCTCCCGACATTGACACCTTGGTCACTGCGAACTGATTTAAATACAATTCATTGTAAATCCAAGAAAACAAGAACACAAAGTTGGAAGCTGTTGTTGCGTTTCGAAGGGAGCGTATGGATGTTGGATGACATTTAAAGCACCTAATTCCTCAGGAGTGGCAATAAGTTTGTAATCAGCTTTAAAGACCGCTGTTGTTAGGCAAAATTAAACAACTATCTTTAAAACGAAAGACCCATATTGCTATGATTTAAAAAAAAACGTACCTTCGAACTCTTTTATTTCAGTTTTTAGGCGCCAAATTTAAAAAACATGTCATATATGTCACTATGACAATACAATAACATATATTTATACTTAGACATACAAACGATAAAATCCATTAAGAAGTTTAGGATGTAAGACGTGCCAAAGAAATGGACATACGAGTACAAACACCGGAGAAACATTGCCCTCCGACTCAGTCGAATAAATAGATGCGTAGTGACGAAACCACCCTTAAACCAGCATATTACCTATGCCCCTATCTGGTTAATGAAATGGAGCGAAAGGTGCCAATGCCATGCAATCGGCATACGGGATGCATCTGAATAATATATTACCCGCGGGATTCCGGTGTATCGCATTTCCATTGGTTATACAATAGCGCTCCGTTTGCGTCTCCCGCGTGTGAAATTGAACCATTAAAAATTCTAACTTATTAAGAAGTAAACCTGTCGGCTCGCATACAATACATGATCTTTATCAAAAGTAACTTTTTATTTCTGCATTTACTAAGACGATACTATGTTGTCTTCTCCATAAATCTCATCTAATGAAAAACTACACTGTACTCTCTATAGCATAATATATAAAGTTTAGACTAAGAAATTTGAGATGGTATAGTCTTTCTGGCTCTCAAGTGATATGTCATTAAGTGTTTAAAATTAGCTTAAAAAACAAATAAAATAGACAAAGTTAATGAAGGTAATCTTTTATACAAATAAATCAAATTGTAGTGTCTGTTTGTGATTTTAAAATAACATTTTTTACTTAATGCATATGAAAGTATACACGATTCCTATAACGAAAATGCAATTAAATAAAATTTTGTCTGTCTGTCTGTTTGGCTGAGGTACTCTCTTTGAGGTTCTAAACAGCTGGACCGATTTTGACGAGACTTTCACTGGAAGGTAGCTGAAGTTCTAAGGCGTAACATAGATTACTTTAATTTTTGAAAAATTCTACTGGCGCGCTCTCCACGCGCATCGCTCACCGTCGCGGGAGAGCGGGATGGCATTTATGTTTAAATATGTATTCTTTTTCACTTTTTAAACGCGTGTGAAACCGCGGGATCAGCTATTTTTAAATAAAAATGAATCGCCAAACGTGTTGCTAAGCGGAAAACTCGAACCGGCTCGACCAATTCTGCTAATTGTTTTTAACGTTGTTTGTAAGGCACAAGGAAGGTTCTTATAGAGAAAAACAAAAAAAATACAAGGAAAATAAAAATTTTGCGTCTCTAACAAAATATTCAAACATTATATTTTCTGAAAACCGTTGAAAGCATGAGTTACACATGAAATCTATACAAATAAATAAAATTTAATGTGTACCTATATTTGTGGTACACATTACCACAAATATACACTTACAACAACTAAGGGATTTAACCCGTTTTTGACGGGACTTTTACTGGAAGAAACCTGAAGGTCTAAGAGATAATCGAACTTAGGCTACTTTAATTTCACTACTTTACTACTTTTTACCACTTTAACGCGGGGGCAACGATTAGGAATGCGTACCTATACAAAAAATGTGATTTATATTCGAAATTTAAAATTAGTTAGCGCTTCTGAACTTCACAGATTTAAAGGTTAAACCTAGCTTTCACTGTTATCAGAATATTTGTACGTAAAGCTGGCCGCACGCCAAATGTTGCAATATGTCAAATTCGAGAATTGTTCCGATATCAACGAGCGCGCAGTTTAGTATTTCTATGACTTCGTCATGAACATCTGATTCATATTTATGAGCGTTTGTCTAAACGGATACCAATGATATTATAACATTTTACTTATCCATGTTTCCGTGAATATGACGCTCTTAAAATTTGTAAATGGAAAGATTTTGAAAATTTACAAACCAATTCCTGCGCTAACCCAGAGCCGGATTAACCCTGTAAGAGGCCCTAGGCAGGTCGACTATGAGGGCCCTTTGCCTTTTTAACCGACTTCAAAAAAGGAGGAGGTTCTTATTTCAGCCGGATTTTTTATGGATGTCACTCGATTTCTTCGCCATGGACTGATTTGGATAATATTTTTTTGTTTGAAATTTGCGTTTTTTTTTCGTGTTTGGGCCCCTTTTGGACGTGGGCCCCTAGGCAATTGCCTA
>DWPV01005848.1:0-12004 GCA_018251915.1 Urbanus proteus proteus
TATTTCATCACCAACCCTTTATTGTCCCGCTGCTGGGCACGGGTCTCCTCTCCGTGAGAGGGATTTAGGCATTTGTCCACTGCGCTGGCCAAATGCAAATTGGTAGACTTCACACACCTTTGAGAACTTTTTTTTTTAAAACTCAGATGTGCAGGTTTCCTCACAATAAACCTTCACCGTAAAGCAAGTGATAATTAATTTCTAATACGCACATAAATCAGAGGTGTGTGCCCGGGATTTGAATCTCAGACCCTTCGATTGAGAGGCCAAGTTTCAATCATTAGGCTATCACTGCTCTTATTTAATGGGGCTTTATTTCATAGTTTTTTATTAGGACTCGAGCATATTACTTTTACAATCAATAACCTTATCTATTTTACCTTAGACATTAATTATGTTTGTCTATTTTCTAATAACTATACCTATGTTGAAAATTTATTTCGTCGGTCACATTAAATAAAGCACTCGCTTTAAATTTCAAACATAATTTTTCCCGCCTAAAACTTCCCGTAACACGAAGTTCATTACAAGTTGCAAGGTTGGAAATAAATCATTCATCCTAAAGGCCCTAATTCCGCCTACGGGAACTAACAAGAAGCCGTGTTCCAGTGGTAATTAGGGGAGTTGGCAACAAGTATATCGTGTACGAGGTAATCTTTACGCTTAAAACATTCGTGTTTAGACTCAGCTACGTATAAGCTGTGTGTAGAGCGATTGTGGTATTCACTCGTAAACTATGAGTACCTATTATATTTTTTTAAAGTTCTCAAAGGTGTGTGAAGTCTACCAATTCGCACTTGACCAAAGCGGTGAACTAAGCCATAAATCTCTCTCATTATGAGCCGTTACCAGCAGTGAGATACCGATGGTTTGATGACAAAGACGATGTCGAAAGATGATCGCAATTGCAGTAAATACAAAGGATTAAAAAGTGATAGATTACTTTGTATTTCGATTCCGTTACACCTATATAATAGCGCCTATATAAAGGCGTCGTAAAGCGCCGCTATGTCCATTAAATGGCGGGGTAAGAGACAGACACTTATTTTTCAACTTAGTTGATGGTAAAACGCTTAACCAGCGTTACCAATTCACACTTAGCAAGCGTAGTGAACTATGACTTTTGATTTGACATAGAAAAATAAAAAATATAAAAATAGTCGAATTGAGGAGTCCTATTTTGAAGTCGGTTAATCACAAATACAAGCTTTTTATCTTGTTATCTTACACAATAACATAAAGTGTGGTGTGATATGTTATCTTCATTCTTCATAATAAAGCGACACTTCAGCACACCATAACATTTTTACATCATGACATTCTTGTCCGTAACAAACATGGCGTGACAAAATTCAATTCTATTTAACCATTGACCATAGCCCCTTATCTTTTAATGTCCTGCAATTTATAATAAATCATGAAAGATGACTATTACTGTTCTATATATAATAGTTGCTGTATCGATTAGTTTTAACGTAGAAAAATAACCTTTTGAGAACTTTTAGGAACTCATGTGTGTAGGTTTCCTCACGATGTTTTCTTTTACCGTTAAAGCAAGTGATAATTAATGTTTAATACGCACATAAATCAGAGGTGCCTGGGATTTGAAGCGCGGACTCCCCGATTGACAGTCAAATTTTCAAACATTAGGCTATCACTGCATGGATGCTACTTCTTATTGGTAAAAGCTACTAAGTCATTTTCTTCTTAGAAAGAAAATAGTTCAGAGTTAAAGGAGTTAGAGGAAAGCCTATCTTTCCCTAATATTATCATTTGTCTAAACTATCGATGCGCCGTACTTAGCCAACGTTTTGGAATTTGGTCTAAACTCTTCTTATTGGTAAAAGCTACAATTGTGAGACCTACAAGAAAAATTAAAGAGGTCAATAAAACTATTGTTTGTGTTAATTCTAACTGTTCAATACATCGTTAACTTTCATATCATTCTCACGTTTTTTTAAAGAAAATATCTTTTAGTATATTAAGAATGGACGCTAATAGGTAGTGTCCCTGAAGGTTTCCCGGGCTTTACGCTGAGGCTTTTGTGACTTTTTGGTTTATATTCCTCTTCCATTTTTTCAGTTTTAATTAGAGAACCTTTGTTATGGTAGACTCGGCTAAGTAAATGAACTTGGTGTATTAATAAAAGATTAAAATTTTACTTACATTTTTACTCGTATGATAGGAATGTTCACATAGTTCCTTTGGGATATCTTTATTGTTTTTCAATTTAGCATTTATCACAAAAACGCTGTTAGCTCAAATAAATAAGGCAATTCAAAAGAAAAATACTTTAGTTCGTTATTTCGACGACCCGGATGGCGCAATGATTAACTCGCCGGACCGCTAATCCGAGGGTCCTGGGTTCGAAGCCCAGCGCAGTCTTGTATGTTGTCCGTGGCACCCACGACACAGGGAATCCTAGTGTGGGGCTATGAGTGTGAAGCGTTATTTATTTATTTATTTAGTTTTTGGTTGTGCCTCCTTGTGTCTGATTACTATGCAAATACGTGAGGAAAAGCTAGTATGATATACATATCAAAATACAACTATAATGAGGACTTTGCAGAATCGTAGGCAACCTGTTCTTAAAATATTCAGAACTGTCTGTAAACAAAACTTTTTACGTACAAACACAACCGATAATTCTGATAATTATGGAAACAGTGGTAAATAATCCCACAAACGCAACCAATAATACTGATAATTATAGACACAATGGTAAATAATCCCTTAGGATCATTTAGTAGCAAAAACTAAGAGGATGGAAGGGCGCCAACTCCGGTAGCATTTCTTAGCGGTAATTGGTATGGAGCTGGAGTAACCGTCAGCCTTGTTTACATAATGGCGTGTAAGGAGGTCAGGGGGGACGCATGGCCGGGTAGTTCTAATGAGTCGCCTTGCGTCTTAGGTCAAATGTTACTTACTTCTACTTTATTGGAAGTGATTTGAGTTTGCACCAATTTTTGTATGAAGGAGTTCGTTTTTCGTTGTCTCATCATCATAAGTAAACGTATGGAATGATATAATTCGTAATAGGGTCCGGTATTTTATTGTAGTAGCGAATGCGGTATTGTATTTTAGTTGCCTATAAAAGATTTTGCCATATAAATACATACCTACTATGTTGTGGTTAATTTATACGAAGATTATTTTGACTGGACTTTTAAAAAGTTATAAAATAAATACCAGTACCAATTAATCTAAACCTGGCCAAGTGTATAATTGATAGAGTTCTCAATACTACTACGTTCACACTACTACGATTTTTTTAAATAACTCTTAGACATGCAGATTTTTTCACGATGTTCACCTCACCGATAAAGCAAATTTTAATCAAATCATATCCAAATAACTATATGAACACCTACGTGTAACCTTTTAAATTCTGGAAACAGTTCACCCTCCTGGCCTTTTGTTATTAAAGTGTAATGTCGTATGATTTTCATATCACGTTGTTACGGAAAGTACAAATGTAATAAAGCGGTAACATTATCCTCCTGTCGTAAAAGTTTATGTCTCCTATAGACCACGTCATGGTACACGAAAATAATATTCGTACCAATATTCTGTACTAGTATTTACCCGCAGCTTCGCTCGCGCTCATGTGTACATTCGCACAAAAAGGCCGTAGGTATAAAAGTAGGTACGTTGTAGATACAAAAGTTACTTTTCTATCCCTAGGAAGTAGTACGTTTTTTCAGGATGAAAGGTACTCTATGTCCTTTTCTAGACCTCTGGCAATGTGTGTGCAAAATTTCATAACGATCGGTTTAGTTATTAACGCGTGAAGCCATTACAAACAAACAAACAAATAAACGGACATTCGCATATATAATAATTATGATAATTTAATAAGCTTATTTAAAAAAAATTTAAATAGCTCAAACTACACCAATAGATTATGTATACATTATTATATCTAGATTTGTGTTTTTCATTTCGTTATACTTCGTTTCTTCGAATAATTATATGTGTTTTGCTCTCTACTTGAGGCAGTGTAAACCCTAACGTATTACACAGTTGCGAATGTTAATTAAAAAATGACAGCTGAAATAAAATACTTGGGATAATTTTGACAGACTTTTTGACTGACATTTTACACAAATAACGTCAGATAAATCACCCACGCGATTCACATTTATTAACTCACAATTACCCTTTCAAATTTACCGACAACCATTTATTAAACTACCCACACGCTAACTTTATTTCTAAGTCTAAAATCTAGCAAGCTTTTGTTAATTTTGTAAATATTATGTACAGGGACTATTTTCTAAGCTCCTTCGCTATATTCACAAGATTAAATTTAAAGCTAGTACCTTGGGAATCTTAATATTTAAAACAATATACACCTGCGTTGTACACTTGAGAGGAAAAGCTTCTGAGCTCAGGTACTTGTTTTATCACGCGCTACTAAAGATTGGCGAGTAAAATTAAATACATTATTGAAGTAGATTTCTATATTTTTGAGATATAGTAGGTATACTTTCAGTCATATTTTTGATGTTAATTATTTTTTCAGATTGAATTTTAAAGATACTAACAGTAATAAATAAAATAATTTCTAAAACAGGACTAAATTAACAGATATGAAATTAACTCCATCATAATAGTCAATAACGTACAAATAAACAAATAAATTACATGAATATAGCCCTCCAGACATAGAAAACTTACGTACAAATCAGGAATCTCACTGTAGTATTATTATTTTTATTTACAAAACTATCGTTCATAGTTTGTTGTGCAACAAGTCAATAATTAGAAAACATGTACGTAAAGTCTTTTAATTTTATTCTTGGCATATATTATATCGACTTAGGGGACTGAATTAATTATGAGTTACTGTGAGTTTTGGTGAAAGAAGGCGGGGTATTTTACGAAGGTTGTGAATAAATAGAACGTTGTTTCGTTTCCCAGAATATTACATAATGTAATATTACATGGGGTAAGTCTATACAAATAAATAAAATTGAAGAAAATTGTCTGTCTGTCTGTCGGTCTGTCTGCGTGACCGAGGTAATATTCTAAACGGCTGGATCGATTTTGACGGGACTTTCACTGGAAGATAGCTGAAGGTCTAAGGCGTAACATATGCTACTTTAATTTTTGATATTTTTTTATTGAAGTTTGAATGCAAACGGTAATATCATTCAGAGATATGATAACGAGTTGCGTAGTTGATCACTCACTATACCGGTATGTACGCACTGTTCCCACTTCACTATCACTACATATTATAAAACTTTCCGCTATCTGTCTCTATGTATGCTAAGATCTTTAAAACTACGCAACGGATTTTGCTGCGTTTTTTTAATAGATATTCATTCAAGAGTTATATGTAATTTAACGCGTGCGAAGACGCGGGCAAAAGCTAGTCAAATATAAATGATGGGTTCAGACACGTATTCTGGGGCTAGGTGTTTGTCTTTATATGGTATCCATGGTTCCCATGTCTCAGTAAAAGCTATGTATAGTATAGAAAGCGTGAATGAAATATATCTCTTTGTCTCTGACACTCAAAGAGTTGGTAGAAGATAACTAATTCATTTAGACGAATAGAAAAAGCAAACCATATAGAAGATACATTATCATAGGCAAACTCGGACTTAAAAATATAATTCGCTGTTACAACAAACCACTATCGAAAATCACAATTGTGTGCATAGGCAATAGAATATAGACATAGGTTAGGTTAGGTTAGTTTAGTTAATTTTTAGGTTATTTCGAGACAATGTATATCTGCATACTGGACTTGATAGCTTCAAATTAGCTTATTTCAAGACACCATCCAATCTGACGACATCTGAGAACTCATTACACGCATTACCCCGACAAAGGCAACATTCACTGCGGTTAACATGCGAAGATTCGCTTCACAAGCGGCGAAGTAATAAAGCCGCTTTGCCTTTTTAATGAGGTTTAGCGTGGTTGGCAAGGTGCAAATGAGATTACGCGAAATCTGCGTGTGTTACCTTAATCGATAAACGTAAGTAAGCGGTAATGTGTAAGTTTTATTGTGGTTTTTGTGATAGAAGATTGTTAGTGGTGGGTATTGAGTGTAGTTATAGTGTGGAATAGTTCTTTGAAAAACGGTTCTCGATCGGGAGGTCTGAGGTTCGATTTCCTGGAACGTCTGGTTTTTTCTAAAGAATATGCACAGTAGGAATAAATTCTTATTATACACTTGCTTATCCAAAGTGTAATAATTCGCACTTGGCCAGTGTGTTAATCCATAGTCTACCAATACCTACCTCTATCATAAGACAGTAAGGAACACAAATCTATGCCTAAGAAGTCTCCCATCAAATTGTCCTATATTTTTGAAGTTAATCGATGTGAATTATCATTTCAAAGAAGTTTTATGAAAATCAGTACAACTATGTAGTTAGTCAGTAAGTTTCTGCATTAGCTTAGGCATTGTACATGTCCGGATTGTATTTTCCTATATTGTGTTCTGTAACGTGCCTGACATAGAAAATGTGCGTTTTGAAATGACACACACTGCTATATTTATATTATAATATCCGAAAACTAAAACGAGCGTAGTTTTACAAAATTCCCGTCTATCCGTAACATAGCTGCGTGTACTAACCCTTCATTAGTAGTGGGTTCTTTTTACCCCGACGTATTTGAAAGCGTCGTTCTTGAGACGATCTAATTTGGTTCTTTTCAAGCACGGCCTCGTTTCCCGGGCTGATTGCGTCGGTATATTTTCACTCATCTCACTGTATCGCTTCTGTAATTTGTTTTGCCGCGTTTAGTGGGTTTGGTACGATCGTTGCTTGTTTCAGGATGTTAGGGATAGTTGGTCTTTTGTACCCCCGGAAGTTTATGAGGGTTGTGTAAATATTAACCGGCATATATTATAACGAAATTCCCATAAATATCTGTAAAATAAAAATAAAATAGAACTGACAAACCTCTAACCGGGATACATTATAGGGAAATTCTGATAAATATCTATAATAAAAATACTGAAAAACCTCTACATTTTTTTGTTCTAGAACTATTAATTTGAAAACCAAATTCCCGTAAATTGTTATAAAGAATGATAGGTAGTGTTGATTAAAAATGTAGTAACATACAAGTATGTAGCTTCATATAAATTATAGAAACATGTGTAGCCTTATATAAGTTATAAATTAAATACCACAATATTACCTCCTACCTAAACATTAACACCTATCATAATAAAATGATAAACACAAACAGCATTACCCTTAAAACTTTCCAATTCTATTCAAACTAAGAATTAGTTTCGCACTAACAAACTTTGAACTTAATTAATATCAGGCACGATTCCCGAACTTTTTGTTCCGAAAGGCATTATTGGAGCCGCCCGTTGTAAGAGAGCCTATTTCGATTAACAAAAATAAACTACATGAAATTGCCTCGAGCTGAAACAAAGCCGGGATTCGTATAGGGTAATGTACGCCAGTGAATAGTACCATTGTTAATGTTATGTAACATTTTTGTTCTAATGAAAAATTCTATGTTTGACTTTGAGTGAGTAAGTTTTAATATATGATGGGTGATCTAATCTTTATTTGAAGGGAAGCATTGCCAATAGTGGGATAGTAACTTGACGCTTAAAGTAGAATGTTTTTTTTTTTTTTATATATTTTACAATAGGCTTACGTTTGAATGAGATCCTTCTTGTTGAGAAAATGTATTAATTAATATTCAAATTAATTTACTATTATATTCATATTTGTATTAAAATTAATGTCTTTTTAAGAATACCAGTAACTAAATATTGATCATAAAAACAAATAACGTGACTGCTTAAAATGAATTGACTTTGATACCTCTAGTGTACTTACCTATTGCTAGTATTAAAACAAAATAATATCTTCCAACCTTTTAATTTCAGAGTTCAGGCGCATATATTTAAAAATTATAAAACCTATGTCACTTCTACAATTGAGACGAATCCAACGACACATCATAGTGACCATTAAGCCGTTTGGGCTGAAAAGCGTGCCAAAGAAATGAACGGTTAACCTTCTTCTGATGCAGTCAGGTAAAAACCGTTTTTCGCTTTATTATAAACAGCATTAAAACATTTTATGTGATAACGCAGTAATTTGATTGAATCATACTTTTATTTACGTTCGTGGACTTCACTGACTATTAGAACTCAATTCTGTCACTTTTGATTTTTAATAACTACAAAGGCGGAGTAAAATCGTACTTCCACAAGTTCACTCAATTTACGTCAGCGGAACTGTAGAGCTTTATCTGGAGCTAAAAGCTCTGAGTACAATCAGCTTTCGACCGGACAAGCCAGTGTCCCATTAAGATAAATTGTTAGCCTACAAGTTACATGGTCACCGTGCCTTTGCGAAATTTAACGTGTTTAACATGTTATGTCCTTTGCTTATTTTTACCCGATTGCGTCAGGAATGGTTTTACCCGACTGCGTCAGATGGATGGTGATGTTTTTCGAGCGTATGTATGTGTGTAAATATGTATAAATGTATATTATGTCCATTTTTATATTGTATATTTTGGCCCTATATCCCTTATTAAAGTAGCCTGTTACGCCTTAGACTTTCAGCTATCTTCCAGTGAAAGGGCCGTCAAAATCGGTCCAGCCGTTCAGCTAAACAGCAACCAGACAAAAAATATTTAATTGCATTTTTGTTATAGGTATCGTGTACACTTTCATATGCATTGAGTTAAAAGTTGTTATTTTGAAATCACAGACACCTCAATTTTATTAGATGTACTGTTATTTATGTGTCTATGATACTTTTAAAATAAATCACAGCATCACTTAAAAACTGCTATATAGCCAAATAAGGTATTGTATTGCATTGGATTCTATGAATTCCGACCATACAGGGTTCTTTCAATTACAATTTCAATAATGTGTATGACCTAAAATAAATATAGTCTAATTACTCCCCAGTCTCATAGAACGGTTGCCATTTTAATTTTCAAAACAATGTTACATTTCGGGTATCGAAACTTCTGTAGTAACGCGAACGTTAATGACTCCCTATAGAAATTCAACCGAATTTATCCAACAAAAGCATTACTAAACTTTATAAGGCTTTCTTTCCAAACTACTACACAACCCCCACTTAACGGTGCCGAAGTGCCGAAATCTGCGGATAATAGCGTCGAATCCAATACGAATATTCGTATCGAGTCATTCGATGTATTGAATCGCTCGATGTATCGAGTCGTGAAATCTCTTTGCGTCTGCTACCCATAGAGTTATTAAATTTAGAGACGGAGAGCCGGTACAAAATGTATCCTTAAAAAATTGAAAGCAAATGAGGCTACCTAATCTATAAAGAGATTAGACAAATATAAGTATAGATTTGCTACCTTCCCTTTTTATTGTTTGTTACACTGGCACTGGCAGGCCTATGGCTCTCCTACTCTATGTATAATAACTCTATGCCGCTACCTCGCCGATATACGAAGCATTATTGCTATCGGAAATACATTCCCGCACGAAATTATTCGGGAATCGATATTTTTGTTTCATATTCCAGATCGCGATATGCTATTCCTTATTTGTATGATTTGTTTCGACTTTTGTTTTGTTTAATGAAAATAAAGAAAATACAATGAATAAAGTTTGAGTTCGCAATCTTTTAATCAACTCAAATACAATGACATATTGTATTAAAACAAAACTGATTGATGCCAGTTTAAATTCGTACAAACGAACATGCAACCCACGTGATGGTAAACCACTGTAGCCCATGGACATCTGTAATCAATCCCAGATAAGAAGATCACAGTCCTACTTGAGGTCGGTCACATGCGCTGGCTACCCCTGAGGACTAAGTTGGAACGCCTCAAAAAAGTATGTCTCACTTACCACATCCTTCAAACCAGAACACAGCTGTGCTGAACACTGCTGTTATTAGGCAGAAATAGGAGTGGCGATGGTGCCGCCGGAGACGGAGGGTTCTACCACCTCCAAATGTATATGCAGAGTTGTTTTAGATTCGATTTCTGTTTTCTACTACGTATTTCCTCACACATTCTCTGGTAACATTTACCTGTACGTGTGTCGTTTTAGGGGAGATTATCGCACAAAGAATGGTTTAGACCGACTGAATGCGTTCGAAGGGGGCTTAGCTAAATAGTGGGTTTGTGAGGCACTGTGTCGGCTAATGCGATGTTTCCACTCACATCTCGCATGTGTCTCACTGTGTCATAGTAAGCGAGAAGCTATGCGCGGATAAAATACCTAAGTGAAGAGTTAAATTATGCAACATTAAAGAACAAAAATCCTATAATTATTATAAATGGGAAAGTCCGTTTATTTGTTTGTTTGTTTGTAACGCCTTCACGCCTCAACTTCTCAACCGATCGTTATGAAATTTTGCACACACATAGTATTGGGTCCAGAAAAGGACATAGAGTACCTTTCATCCCGAAAAAATGCACTACTCCCGAGGGATAGAAAAGTAACTTTTTTACCTACAACTTACTTTGATACCTACGGGCTATTTGTGCGAATGTACTCATTAGCGCGAGCGAAGCTGCGGGCGAAAACTAGTATTGATATAAATGCGAGAAGGACAAAAATAAACATTTTATAGATTTTTCGGTTAACAAAAATAAACAACGTGTAACGTTATATATTTTCCTTCCAAAACTAGGTTACTAGGTTGTGTAGGTACTTACAAATTTAATTGCAGTGATAAATAATTTGTATTTTATTGTTTGTTGTTTAGATTTGAAGTTCTTGCGCTGCTAGTTACGTAGGTAAATTTCTTTATACAAATTATTGTTTCCTAGCTACTCGTTTGTTGTACGACTTCAACCTTACAAAACGCGTGTCATAAGCAATTTCAACATGTACATATACTTAATTATCTATAATGAAAGGGATGACTACCTGACATGTTTTTCATAGTTTTTACTATTGTAATTAGTATAGTAATACTAGTAATTATGCTTACTTTGATATCAAATTATACTCAATTACTTTTTACTTATCACTACAATCGAGTTTTATTTGTTGTCATGTGACACCTTTAATAATTTGAATTTAATGATGTTGGCTTGTAATTAGCGTGATATCAGTATATCTTTGTTAGGTACTCATAAATAAAGAGAATACACATAATACAATATAAAATAATACACAATATTAAAATAGTACGGAATCCGTCTCATATCAAATGGTCAAGAAAACCGCTTACCTATGTTTGAATATGTATTATTATTTCTTTAACGCGGGTGAAACTGCGGCGATCAGCTAGTAGTATACCATAACCTATAAACACACGCTCCACTTAATATCAATGCCTACTCCTAAGTTCGGTTATGTAATACGAAATCCTCGCACCAATATCTTGTTCTTTCTTCTTCTGCGAGATACAAACGGAATGTAGCCCGAAGCTACGCAAAATACAGTACGAGTATTTATAGACGAGTGGGGAGCGCTTGAAATAAGAAGTGTACCGGATATTGTGAGGTTTTTTGTTAGCCGTTTGCAAATCCTTGAGAAATCTTTCAAATTTCGTTGAATTTTTCGACGAAAGAATACACTTGCTTATCCTAATAAGACTCCTATTACATTTTAATGTTCAGATAATAACGATCACATTACTGCTGGGAACTGATTTCTTAAAATCAAATAATAATATAGAAATATTAATTATCACTAGAGTTAATGGTGAAGTAAGACGTAATGAAACTTAATCTTAAGAGTTTGTAAAAAATATTTTTGAAAGTTTATCGAGTGGTAGATTACCGAGCTAATCAGTATGGTAGACTGTAATTTTAGACCCTCCTCATACTATAGGATAATTTTTATCCAACTTAAAAAAAACATGAAACAAAGACACAACAGGAAGTGGCACGTGGGCGAATTGAGGCGACTATCAGTATGATCAGCTTAGCATACTTAACGTCAGTCATTGGGACCCGTATTTTTTTGTAAAACTTCGTAAACGTGCTTCGTTCAATGTTGACAACAGACAGAATAAAAATGCAGGTTTCTTAGTGGTAAGAATACGAT